>LPNX010538206.1:439721-543172 GCA_001517045.1 Pseudotsuga menziesii | reverse complement strand
TCTATGTTGATGTTCCAGTTAACTGAACCAGATCCACATTTTTAGGATCTGGAAACTACTGTGTAAAGGCTATAAAGCCTGAGAACCAAGACTTTGTAGGGGTTCGAGTTTGGAGACTTTGGCCTATGTCTGATTGCTAGTCTAATAAAAATCACAGTTTTCTCTTGTTGTTGTACTCAGATTTTGTTACTCATTGTTATTCTGCACTCTGTTGGATGATTTTAGCTCATGCTCATTATTTGATGGAGGAAATTCTTGATGCTTGGTATAGCCCTGCATGATGTATGTACTTGGTTGTATAAACCCTGCAAACTTGATGTATTTGGTTGTCTGAGCATTATTCTATATGTCTGTCCTATTATTGATCATCTGATGTACAGTTTCTAAGAGCACTGGCTCATTAAATTATTTTGATTAGCAGTCTTTCATTTGTGCCATCTTTGTATCCCCTCGATCCACTCATTGAAAGTAAATGAATTTCTAAGTTACCAAGCATACTCAGCCATAACCACTGAGTAGTTTCTTGGAAAGCTAACAGTAATGTAAGTTGACAACATCCAAGGAGTTGAAACTATGGGTCAAGTGGCAATACAACCCCTAGAATTTATGTAGAGCTAGAAGATCGCCAGGCAGATCACCAGTCAATGGTGGTTGAAGTTGAAGGTAAGATTGCTGAGCAATCTGTTTCTACTTTAATTAACCCTAGATCTAATCACAATTATATTACTCCTAGAATTATTGAGATTTGTGCTTTTAAGAAATTAAAGCATAACAAATCATGGTTAGTTCAACTAACCACTGGAACTAAGATATAGGTTAGTGAAGTGGTAGAGAAATGTCCATTAGTCATGGATGGGTTAGTCACTTATGTAGACTTGAATGTTCTACCACTTGGTTCCTATCATATTCTCATTAGAATGGACTGGTTAGAAGCACATAGATTTAATCTTGACTGTTACAACAAGACATTTGAATGCATGGATGAAGAAGGAAACCCAAGGGTCGTAAGAGGCATTCCAAAGGTGATCTCTATTAGGCATATTTCAACAATGCAGTTGAAGAAGTTTTGTAGGAAATGTTGTAGATTGTATGCAGCTCATGTTTTAGAGGAAACAGATAATGAAACTCCTAGGTTGGAGGAATTTCATGTATTGCAGGAATTAAGGGATGTTTTTCCTGATGAGATTCCAAGACTTCCTCCAAAGAGAGAAATCGATTTTAAAATTGATCTTGTGCCTGGAGCAGCACCAGTGTCCAAGACACCCTACAGGATGAGCACACCAGAATTGCTAGAGCTGAAAATGCAGCTGCAAGAGTTGTTGGAGAAGAAATATATCAGGTCAAGTGTGTCCCCATGGGGAGCACCAGTTCTATTTGTAAAAAATAAAGATGGGATACTCAGGTTATGTATTTACTAAAGACAATTGAACAAAGTCATCGTGAAAAATAAATACCCTCTACCTCGAATTGATGACCTTTTTGATCAAATGAGAGGAGCAAAGGTATTTTCAAAGATTGACTTGAGGTCTGGTTACCATCATGTAAGAATCAAAGATGAAGACATTCATAAGACAACCTTCATAACAAGGTATGTACACTATGAGTTTGTAGTGGTACCATTTGGTCTCACAAATGCACCTGCTACATTCATGTGTCTCATGAATAGTATTTTCAACAATTATTTGGATGAGTTTGTTCTTGTATTTTTAGATGACATTCTTATTATTCTAAGAATGAGGAGGAGCATGAAGAACATCTGATAATGACATTGCAAATGCTAAGGGAGCATAAGCTGTATGCAAAGTTGAGCAAATGTGACTTTTATAAAGGTAAAATTCATTATTTGGGTACATTATCTCAGATGAAGGAATATATGTGGACCCTGAAAAGATTGAGGCCATTATGAATTGGCCCTCCAAGAAATGTGACAGATGTGAGATCTTTTATGGGACTTGCAGGATACTACAGGAGGTTCATCGAAGGATTCTTGAAGGTTGCACATTCAATCACTTCTTTGCAAAAGAAGGGGATAAAGTTTGAATGGACACCAAGATGTGAATTAAGCTTCCAGTAGTTGAAGAATGTTCTTACAAGTGCACCAATTTTGAAGATTGCATACCCAGAAAAAGACTTTGTGGTGTGTACAAATGCATGCAATCAAGGACTTGTAGGAGTTCTTATGCAAGGAAACCACGTGGTATGCTATGAGTTAAGAAAGTTGAAGTATCATGAGAAGAAATATGCTACTCATGATCTATAACTTGCAGCCATAGTACATGCTCTCAGGAAGTGGAGGCATTACTTAATGGGAAGAAAATTTGAGCTAAGGACATACCATTGTGGTATGAAATACTTGTTTGATCAACCAACTTCAAATCCTAGGCAAGCTAGATGGTTGGAATTTTTGTGTGAATTTGATTGTGAAATCAAACACATAAAAGGAAAAGAAAATAAGGTGGTAGATGCACTCAGCAGGAAGGTGCATGAAATGCATGTGGCGTCCCTTAGTAATTTCCAATAAGATCCGAGGCGGCAGATTATTAATCATACTACTGAGGATGAAATGTATGTGTAGATAAAGGATAAGTTGAAGCAACAAATCATTGAAAGGAAGTATGAGGGATATAAATTGGAAGAAGATGAACTTCTTACTTATAAGAACAAAATTTATATTCCAAATGTAGTAGACTTGAGGAGAATTGTTATGGGTGAGATCCATCAAGCTCCATATTCTAGTCACCCAGGATATCAGAAAACAATAAATACAACCAGAAAGTAGTATTTTTGGCCAGGAATGAAAAAGGACATTGTTGAGTATATTTCTAAATGCATGAAATGTCAGTAGGTGAAGATTGAGAATCAACACCCAACAATTTTATTGCAGCCTTTGCCAGTTCCAAAAAAGAAATGGGAAGTTATTTCCATGGATTTTATTACAGGATTGCCAATGATTGTGAGACAACATGATTCCATCATGGTTGTGGTGGACAATTTGACAAAGGCATCAGATTTTATACCAGTTAAGTCCACCCATAAAGATGATTCCATTGCAAATATCTTCATGAAATATATTTTCATATTGCATGGATTGCGTAAGGCAATAATTTCTGACAGGGATACCAAGTTTACTTCCAATTTTTGGAAAAGTCTGTTTGCATATTTGGGTACAAAGTTGAACTTCAACACCGCCTACCATCCTCAGACTGATGGACAAATAGAGAGAGTGAATCAGGTGCTTGAAGACATGCTTCACATGTATGTAATGGAAAAACCAACCAAGTGGGAGGATTATTTACACTTGATAGAGCTTGCCTATAATAATGGGCTACAAGCATCATTGGGAATGAGTCCATATGAAGCTTTGTATGGAAGAAGGTGTAGGATACCAGTGAATTGGGATAACCTAGTGAACAATATTGTGCTTGATCCAAAATTGATTAAGGAAATGGAGCAAGAGGTTGCAAAGATCAGGCATAACCTGAAAGCAGCCCAAGATAGACATAAAATATATATAGATAAGCATAGAGCGCAAAGAGAGTTCAGTGTTGGGGATGATGTTTACCTTAGAGTGAAGCCAAGGAAGAGTTCCTCAAAGCTTAAGAATTGTTCCAAGCTGTCACCTAGATATGGTGGGGCATTTGAAGTGCTTGAAAGAATAGGGCCAGTTGCATATAGACTTGCATTACCTGCTAGAAATAGAGCTCATAATATTTTTCATGTTTCTTTGATTAAGAAATATGTACATGATCCTAACCGTGTGATAAATTGGGATGTGATTCAGGTGGAATCCGAGGGAGAGTTACAAATCGAGCCATTGCACATCCTTGATAAGAAGGTCATAGTGCTTCAGAATCGAGTCGTTGGACAGGTAAAGGTGCAGTGGAAGCACTATGGTCCCGATGAGGCTACATTGGAGCTTGAGGATGCCATGAGATTGACACATCCATTTTTGTTCAATTTTGCAAAGCATTGAGGACAATGCTAATGTAAGGGGGAGGGGAATGTAATACCTAGGTTTTGACCCCATGGTATTAAAATTGTACATGATGTAAATATTGTATTTAAATCATGGTGAGGAGCTCAAGGCCAATGCCTTTCCATTGATTTGGTGTTTTGTGTATCGATGATTAAGATTGATGCCGATGGTTATAGTGTTGGTCAAGCACAATATATTTCAAATACATCATGTAAATATGCAATTTAATAAAATACCACAACTAGCTATGCAATGCAATGAAAGAGATGGACCGATGGGGGCATGTTTTCACAAGGAATAGAGAGAGGGGTAAGTAAAACCCCTAAGCCTTAGGGTGAGACGAGATGTCAATGGGAGAACCTATAAACCCTTAGGTACCTTTTTTTCCTCTGCACTCAATCATTAAATTATTCCAGAAGAGCGGTTGAGGAAGTTAATGCCTTGGGCAGAGCGAGGCATGGCAATCGGTTTCGTGACTGAGTCAGCCTACAGTCTAAGAAAACCTGCAGCATGGGGGAAGCCACATTCTTGCTTCTGAAGCAAGTAAGCATGTGAATGTGTGACAATTCTGTCATTTTGGATTCTCCCATAATGATTTTGGTCATTCTTCCATCCCATTCGATTCATTATGTTGTTCACTATCTCGAGTCACGGAAGGAGTTGTTCACACAAAGTTCTTCCTGCTCGCACAATGAGAGCTAGCAGAGTATTTCTACACGTTTATACCGTTTTTTTGTGTGTTACAAAGTGGTGTGGAACCCTAGTATCTTGTGTACAAGTGAAACCTTGTTCTATTGTGTTATAGAGCAGAGCCCTGTGTTGTTGTGTCTCCTTGTGGTTTGCTGTTATGTGTGAGTCTGATCTGTATGCAATACTCAGGAGTGGAAGAGACAATGAATTGGCTTGATAAACCTAGTGAAGAGAGGAACCTCACAAAAATATAAGAGTGGATGGTGAATCTTCTATGCACATCCTGAAGAGCACTGGAAGGGAAGGTATAGCCTGCGGGACTAGGTAGCAGATAAGGGGATACTTCCTTGTGTTGGGTGTGTAGGTATTGTGGATTCCAGGCTGGATAGATCTTATGGAGGTTTCCCTAGATCTATGAATGAGCCACTATCTTAGCCATTCTACCTTTCCACTTCCTTAACAACATGATAAACCCAAACGTAGATTGGCTTGGCTGACATCCTGATAAACCCAATGATATATTGGCTTGGATGGGAAACCTCATAAACCCAACCGCATATTGGATTGGATGAGCATTGTGATAAACCAACGATTTGTTGGATTGGCCGTGTCTTGATGTGCATTTTTCCATGTGTGATCCTTGGATGGACAACCTGATAAACCCAACTGTTAGCTGGCTTGGTTGAGTAGCCTGATAAACCTAGTAGTGAGATGGCTTGGTTGAGTAGCCTAATAAAACCACCTGTTATTTGGATTGGTTGGTCCTCAATGTGAATGTTGGATTGACTTCTTGTAGTTTGATAAACCCAATTGTTAGATGGCTTGGCTGAGTAGCCTGATAAACCCAACAATGTATTGGCTTGTTTTCATGCATCCTAATAAACCCAATTGTGTATTGGCTTGGCTGGACAGTATGATAAACCCAACTGTAGGTTGGTTTGAGTGTGTTTGATATGTTCTGGCTATGTGTGAGCCTGCTGTTCTGTAGTTCCTTGTGGAAATCATGCCCATCTCGAGGGTGGCAGTTGTGTTGAGAGATTGATGAACACAACTGGCCTATGGTTGGGTGGAATGTTTCAACGACATAGCTAGTTGTAGGATAAATTCATATTCAAGATAAGTATTCTCCGTTGTATTATTTCTGCAATGTATTTGCTTATGAATGTACTGAATATGTTGAATGCTTGTTAAATATTTAAGTAGAGTTACTGCTGTTATGTTTTCCTGCATTTTACCTCTGCATATGCCTTTTGGTTTCCAATGAATTTTGCTCAAGTTCATGGAGGAGAGAAGTCTAGTTACAGAGTCAGAATGCATCTAACTTAAGTGTTTTCACACCCTGGAATCTTCCTGTAGAAGGGAGAAGCAGAAAAAGAGCAGAAATAAGCAAGTAAAATGTTGGATTTCCACTACATGAAGTCCTCCAGCGGAATGCGCATGATGGGAGGAAGAAATCAGAAAAGAGAAAGAGAAATAAGGCCAAGTGTTGGTTTTCTATGATCTAGATTCCACCTGTGGAATGCGGAAAGCAGAAATAAGAAGGTGAATAAGTAAAGGCATTGTTTGTTAAGTTTCTGATTCCTGAAGTCCGCAGTGGAAGGCAGAAAGCAGAATGCAGAAGGCAGAAGATGGATGAATGAATCCATAGTATTCTAAAGTTTTTGATTCCCAAAGTCCACAATGGAAGGCAGAATGTGGAAGGCGAAATGTGAATAAGTGAATCCATCGTATTTTTAAGTTTTTGATTACCGAAGCCTGCAGTGGAAAGCAGAAAGCAGAAAGGTGAGAAATCATGATGGCATTTTGCAGAGTTTCACTTGCCGCAAGCTATATTGCGGAAGGTGGAAGGAGAAAGTCAGAAAAGTTAGTTTTAGGGTAGAAACAACTTTTCTGGTTGCAGAGTGGCTTTGTGAGCTGCGAAACGACTGTTACAGTGGTGTTTATGCTTAAGCATGAATGATAAAGGATGAACACAACCCATGATTGTGTTTAAAGAGAAAGAAAAAATGAGTTTTAAATTATTATGAATATCAGTTAAGTGTATGGATACTTAGGTACATGTACAAGAAAGTATCAGAGAGAGTAGCAAAGTCACGTTCCTCTTGTGTCGATATAGAGGGGAGGGGACATAACAACTCTATTCTATACCGACCCTCATGGGGTCGGTCCTTCCCACCCAATAAGAATGAATTCTTTAGAATTCACCTGATTTAAACCAAACTTTTCCTCAGGAAGGTTGAGTATTGAGAGATAATCAGTTCCCTTTAGTTCAAGTACTTATATGTTCGACATGCCAAATATATCCACTAGTATTCAATTATCCATCCAAGGTCCTAGTGCCAACCCTAGTGTTGTACTGGAGGGAACACCATCCCCTTACATTGCACATCAGTTCGGAGGTGGTCATATCCCTCCTTCTACTCCGTTTGTTGGGGGGTGGTCACCCCCTTCATTTAGTATTCACACTAGTGTTAGCGTTGGTGGTGGATATGTGAACATTGAGCCTTCTTTCGTCCCATCATCCACTGCACCTATTCTATCCAATGCATTTCTTATGAAAAATCCTCCTGTTAACACCCTTTAATTTTCCTATGGTTGTAGTAGGAAGTCACAGGGGTAACCATTTCAACCAACCTTTAGACTGCATTCTAGCTAATACAGTCAGAGAGGGCTCTCTCTTTCACAAAAACAAAATTACTTATGTGTTTATCATTAAACAAGCAATTAGAAGGGTAGATTTATGATATAAACTGGGTATTGATAGATTAAAAGATGACATAACAAACAAATAGGAAAATCATTGGGAAATGGAGTCAAATCCTGAATCAATCAATGGTATTACAGTGAAAATGAGAGGGGATTTTCCTTTGTATTCTAAGGCAAAGTAAGTGTTACAAATAGTGAAATATCTTGAAAGGGAAATAAGAGGGAAAGAGGAAGAAGCTCAGCGAGGAAAGATGCACCTATATATGGATGAATCTCTTGCACCACCTTTAGCAACAACAATGATAAGGATAATAACTAATACATAGCACTTAATTGAGAGAGAATTCTATAATAGTCACCATAAACACATCACAAATGCAACATTTGATACGAGGAGCGCTTAATGAAATAGATTCCTCATATGCAACTAGAGAGCATTAGCAGAAAAAAATAGAAATGAAGATGGATATACAGGAAAAACAGACTGAATGTAAAACACAGTGATGACTCTCAGAACCACGGGAGAATGTTTCTCATTAACACTTCCAAGAAAGTCACAGAGATAAAAAACAAGAGCAGAATGCTTTCCGAATGAAAGTTCCAACCCTTTCCTCATCAATTGAGGGCATATTTATAGTACTATGGCTCCCGAGACCAACCTCAAAACATAGCTTAATTCTGTTACAAAATTTTGGACTCAAATCCTGAGTCATCATTCAAATTATAACAAACTCCCTATGTGGCTGATTCGCTACAATTTTTTTATCTACTTTAGGAAATGAAGGATCTCCAGCACACTGGATCGAAAACGACATTCCAACATCTGAGAGGCACGTTCATTTGCCTAAAAATGACATTTTTAGAACAACTCTAACTTCTTTATTTCCCTAGACACGATCCGTATCATTGCGTCTTGTTCATGATCTAACTGTGCTTTGCATCTGTGCTGATGTTGTTCCCTCGCACACCTCGGGCTGTGCAAAATCGATCATGGCCAGAGACTTCCTCTACGCAAGAGATCAACCCTCGCATGATTCGATCCTTTATGTGATTTCATGATTGTTCACCTGGTTAAATCCGTTGTACCTTTCCATCATAAAATCTATAGGGACCATTGATTAGATCTCTGTCAGATCTACGCCACTAAAACCGTGGGGGCTTAACGGATTTCGCAGCGGGTCTTCTAGCTAAACCTCGTGCTCATTTTGTCAGCGAGGTAAATCTGATCCGTCGATATGGACTACATCATATCTCCACCATTGTGAGGTGCGGGGCCCCTGAGTATTTCGCAACGGCTTCTTCCACCAACCGGTGTGCACGTTTCCCTAATGAAACTTGTTCCCCCCGTAGATAAGGTGTGCCCTTATATATTTTCTGTTCAAATGTGTGGGTACTACTAACCTTTAGAAATGCTCCATATTGCTAACTAGTGTGCGTGTTATCTCTGTGAAATTTGTTTCCACCGTAGATCGCGAGCCTCTATGAATCTCAGCCATCGATCTCTTAGGGGAGGAACATAATTTGCGATCCTCCACAGTCTTATGGAATGTACATATTCTCCTTGGAAAAAATTTCCCCGCCATCGATCTGCTTCCGTTGTGAACTAGCCTTGTCTATTTTCAGAGTTTGCAGAACCTCGTTACGTTTTCTGGCTTCGCTCTTTAATTTCTCCTATCCCCTTTGTCAGCCCTTCAGCTCGAAATGGAGCTAATCCCACTTGTAAACCCCTTCAAAATTTAGCACTGGTACGAACCAGGTGCTAATAGTGACTCCAACTCGGGGATGCTATCCTTCTATCCTTCCTGTGAGGTAGCAAAGAAATACGTAGGCCATGTTCCTTGACCATAGGGATGTTTCCAATCCTTCCTACAACTCTCGAACTCTACCTTGGTGTCTGCAACTGTAAAACTTGCTTAAAATAAAAATTAGATGAAAACATCCCTTGGAGACCTTACTGCCTTCACCTCGGGCTTTAAGTCTGTCAGATATCCATCCACACAAGAGATATTACAAGAAAACGATATATATAGTGACAATAGGACTTAATTTTCTTACAAAAAATAATGTTTGAGGAGCCTCCCGTTAACCGAAGCTACAAATACCAATTCACCCTCCATTTCTTCTAATACATAAGCATTCTTTCCTCTAAAGGTGATGATTTTGTATGTGCCTTTCCATAGGTGATCAAATTTCCCATGTTTCCCCTTCTCCTCGTAAGGTGCATCCCATTGCAACACCATGTCTCCTATCTGGAAATCATCAGGTTTGGTTCTTTTGTCAAAAATCTCTTTCATCTTGTCCTGAAATTGCTGAGTCCTATCAAAAATATGATCCCTTTGTTGTTGTAGGTCAACCAACCGATACATCCTCTTCTGGGTGGGATGAGTTTCAACATCCTCTTCTTGCAACAATCTCATTACTGGCAAGCTCGGGGAGTTAGGAAAAATTACCTCTAAACCATAGACCAGCTAGAATGGTGAGGTTCCTATAGACTTATTCACACTAATTATGTTATCCCACAAAGCGTGAATCAACTTAGTGTGTCAAGCCTTCTTATTTTTCTGTAGCAGCTTCTTTATGATTCTCATAAGAGTCTTATTTGAAGACTCTGTTAGTCCATTTCCTGGGGGTAATAGGCTGTTGAATGCCCCAACTATATTTGATATTTGAAGTAGAAAGTGATCATCTTCTTTGATTTAAAGGCTGGAGCATTATAAATGATTATCTGCTTGGGAACTCCAAACCTTGACAGAATGTGCTCCTCTAGAAATTGCATGATCACTGTCTCAGTAGCCTGTATTGTGGGGATGGCCTCAATCCATTTTGTGAAATAGTTGGTGGAGGTGAGGATCCACCTGTGCTGTACTGAAGAATGAGATTAATTTCTCTGATAAAATCTAGCCCCCATTGCTGGAAAGGGGCTTCAACCTAAATAGGATTCAAAGGTAATGACACCAATTTTTTCCTACCCTAAAAAATATGACATTTATGGCAAGAAGCCACTTTCTTATGAGTATCAGAAAATATTGTAGGCTAATAGAATCTTGCTCTCATGATTTTTTTCCCATGGTTTTCCAGTAGTGATGCCCCCCACACTCCCCTGCATGAAATTATTCAATAAGTCTCTTGGCCTTGTGTTCATCCATGCAGTTCAGTAAAACTCCTCCTGGCTCTTTCACGGTACAACTTCTCGTTTAGGATACAAAACCTTGTTTCTTTCTGTTTGAGGAACCCGACCCTTGTTTTATCCATGCTCTGTAGAGCCTGCAAATACTGTAAGATGAAAATGACATCAGTGTACCACGGGGATGATAGAAAGTGCTCACCTTCTGGGGGACCTGATTGCCTCTAAGGATTCTTCTCTTCAGCTGAAAATTCAACAATCATGTGCAAGCTGAGAGCATCACAGTTGGACTGGGCCATAAGATTGGCTAGCCCCTGACCCTTGATCAACTTTGTGTGCTTGATTTCTAGGTCATACTCCAACAGAACCACTATCCACTTTCCCCTTCGTCCCTATGGATCAGTCTGAGTCATGATTTCTTTCATAGCACTGGTAGGCACGTGAGCGATGATATGTGAATGCAGGATGTATACTCGCAATTCTTTTAAGGCCTGCACTAGAGCATACGCCCACTTGTATAGGATATTGTAGTTCATGGGAGAATCTCTTAGGGTCTTGTTGTAGAAAGAAATGGGCTTCTCATGGCCCTTGTGGTTCTTCTGCAGTAGTACCCCTGCCACTGTGTGTTCTGAGGCAAAGGAAAATATGAGAAAGTATCTGGAAAAATTAGGGCTTGCAAGAACAGGTGCTTCAATTATGGACCTCTTTATGCTTTCAAAATATTGTTTGGATTCAGGAGTCCACTTGATCTCTTAGTCCTTTCCTAGCATGCTGGTTATATATTTCACTATCTCAACAAATGCAACTATGAATATTCTTAGGAAATTCACCTTTCCCAAAAATGACTGAACCTCGATCTTATTTCGAGGGAGCTCAATTTTGCTAATCGCTTTGACCCTCTTCGGGTCTATCCTGATGCCCTCCTGAGAGATTATATTCCCTAACAACTTCCCTTATTTCATAGCAAATAATGTTTTTTTAGGATTGAGGGAGATGCCAAAATTCCTGCATTTCTTGAACATTCTCAATAGGTGGGTGACATGCCCTTCATCGGACTTGGAGAAAACAGTGATATCGTCCATATAGATGACCAAGATTTTTTCCTTTTTGTCGGTGAATGCTATGTCCATGGCCCTCTAAAAAGTTGCTCCTACGTTAATTAGCCCAAATGACATCTTAGCATACATGAAGGTGCCCCAAGGTGTGGTGAATGCTGTTTTCTATTGATCCTCCAGGTGTACCACAATCTGGTTATAACCCAAGAAACCATCTAGAGTGGAGATCCTTTGAGAACCCACTACTCTCTGTAAGATATGGTCCATTTTGGCGAGGGGTTAATGATCCTTCAACGAGACCTTGTTCAGGTTCCTGAAGTCAATACATATTCTTATTTCCCCTTTCTTCTTTTTAACAGGGACTAGATTTTCCACCTAGCGTGAGAATCTAAGGGCCACAATGATTTTGGCCTCAAACAACTTTTTGATCTCTTTTTCTACTAGGGGCAGCAGCTTGGGGTTCATTCTTATCAAATTCTATTTTAACAAATTTCATCCTTCTTGATTGGTATCGTATGCTGGATGATGCTCGTATCATAATCCTTAAGGTCCTTGTAGATCCAAGAAAACACATCTGAATACCCCTTCATCAGTGAGGTGTATCTTCGTTTGGATTCAAGTGAAAGGGTCCTTGCTATTTTGATGATCTTAGGCTGTTCCTCTGTCCCAATATTTACATCCTGAACATCCTCACAACTTGGTACCAGTTGAGGTTCTCTGGCCACATCATTAGGGTCAAAAATTTTCTCCAGAGGAACCAACTCCCTGGGAATGGAATTACCTCTCAACTGCAAAATCGCCTTTCCACAGAGATTGTTTACATACTTCAGTTGGTTTTCAAACTCCTATAATTATGGCTCCCAAACCTCCTCATATTCGTCACTCTTATCATTTTCGACAACAGTAACCTCCTCTTCCCGGAACACTTCTTTGGATCCACAGTCTATATTTGTAAGGGCTCTTGCGTGGGAGGCGCCCCCTCCCGAAGTTCATTTTCTTCATAAAAAACCAATCCCTAAAATTCCCCAGTGAGAGTGAGGAAATTTTGGATCTGCTTATCATCCTCAAATACCTACCAATTCTTGACATTATCTAGGATAGAGGGTCTATGCCTCAATTCAATTTCATATTTCCCTACAGGGTGCATAGGGACCCTGAAGGCTGCTGCCGAAGTGGCCAAGGAATCAGCCACACAATTATGTACTCTGGGGATCAGGTTGAAACTGCATTCTTTGAAACATTTAATGAGGTCCTGGGAAACATTCTGGTAGCTTATCATCCTAGGATTTCTGTCCTAATACTCACCCATCATTTTCTTAATCCCCATGCAACACCACCCTCTTGACGTGGAGCTCCTTCAAGGCCAGAATAGCTAATATCATAGCCTTGTATTTCGCTTCATTGGTCATACAGTCAAAAGAAAGCTTGTAAGAATAAGTTAAAGTTTGCACCCCTAGGGGTCTCTCCCATACCCCAGCTCCTGCCCCTTCTTTGCACGTTGACCCATCAAAACTCACGTCCCACACCCCTTCTAGCTCCTCCTGTGTATGCATGAAGGCAGCGTTTTGGAAGTAGGAGCTGACTTCATCTCCCTCGGTAAAGAATATAAAAGATCCCATCTCTGTTTCCACCGAATATATGGGGTGATTTTGTGGCCTCTCAGCGTTGGTTACCATATATTCCAACTTTTGTTCTCTGAAAATCCTTCTCTGTATCCCGAAGACATGGATGGTGGCATAGGACATGTCCATCTATAAAGCACCTTTGAGCTTGACCTCCTAATATCTTGACAGCAGCATCCCAAACTTAGGAGGGATGTCAGCCACCACCATGTCCATGACCAGGGTTCTGGCAGGGATCTAGGCTAAAGAGATGACCAAGTCTTTGATTAAGCCCAGGAATTTGACTTTGTTAGAATCAAAGAAAAAAAGATGTTTGTAGGGTCTGGTTACTTCCAATCCCAGTTCATCCATGATTCTCATTATTGTGAGAAGCTCTTGATTCAAGCATGGCATTATGCAGGATGGAATTATGTATGTTTAGGCTAACATAGAAGGGGGGGACTTCTTCATCAAAGGGCTCATCTACATAAGGGCCAAAATGGATGGTGGTCCTATCATCTTGCAGGTTCAGGATATCAGATATGGCAACGATTTCTCCATTAGGTTTTAAAACAATGGCAATTTTGGAATGATACTTTGAATTTTTTAGTAGTTCGGTGAGAGGGACATAGATTTTTATCTTTGTAATTCAGCCTCCACATTGAAAGAAGTATTCCCCTAGTTGGGGCATTTGGGGTTATCTTCTCTTCATTCCGTCCCTTTAGGATCTGGTGCATTTTTGGGTTGTCCTTGGGAGGCACATCATTCTTAGGCTTGTTGATAGGAGCCTTTTTTCTTGTTTCTTTATTCTTCATGACATGGACGTATCTATTTCTCAGGTCAATTTTCCTCTACCCGTCTAGAACAATGAGTTGATATCCTCTCCCGAAGTCGTCTGTCTCGTCTGGAGGTACTTCTCCCCTTTCTAGCCAAGCATTGCCATGTTCCTCTTTGGTGATGAAGGTGGTGGGAGAGTCAGTATCTAGCTGATGGATTTCTTCTTCAGCTTGATGTTTGCCATCCCAATCCAAGAAATTTTCTTGAAATGGAGGTCTAACAGGGGGATCAAGAGGATTTATTTGCATATTCTGGATAACTTGGGGCCTTCTGCCATTATGATTTCTATTTTTCTGTTCTTGATTCTCTATGGGAGGTGGTCTACTATCTATAGAGAGCATTTCCATCATTCTTTCCATGGTTCTCAGCATTGTGTTGATTCTAGCCTCTTGTGAGCTATAGGTAGAGGGTTGTTCAGGTTCTTTGTCCTTCCTTCTCTCTCCTTCATCTCTTATCCATTCTGCATCCTCTCTTCTTTACTCACCTTCATCTCTTCTCCATTCTCCATCCTCTCTTTTCTTCTTTCTTGCGGCAACAGGTTTTACCTCCACCTCTATGGCTTCTTTCATCATAGCTGCCAAGGAGGCTGATCTTCTTTCACTCGTCCACAAGGAGAATTTTCCATCGAAAGCTTTAGCATATTGAAGCTGGGAAGATCTAATAGGAGGCTTGAATTGGGAAGGGATGGAATTGTATACTTTCATGAACATGTCTCAAAACTCTTGGACAGACTTGCTCTCCCTCCTTCTCATGGAATGATATTGGGAGAGATATTGCTTAGGGTTCTTCTAGTCTTCCCACTTGTCCTTGAAAGCATCCTCAAAGGCCTGATAACTACAAATAGATTCATCTGTGAGGTTTTTGTACCACTTTCTTGCTTCTCCAGCAAGGGCCTGAGTGAATAACTTGACCATAACATCGTCATGGTCTACTTCTTCTTGGTCTACCCAGTATGAGAACCATCCCATGTGTTCCTTAGTTGAATACCCCTTTTTTCCATTGAATTGTCTGAGCCTTGTGGATTATCCCGAAGGAAGGTTGTGAAGTGCCATGGGTAGGAGTATAGGAGCAAATCTGTTTTCCATTCTTGGAGGTACAATGGGGCTTACAAGGGGGACTAAAAATGGAGCGAAAGAACTCGGCAATCCGCAAGGGAAAGAAGGAACGTGGGGAGTTTTGAAGCTGGAAGATGAAGGTTGACTTGGTCTTGAAGCAATAGAAGACAAAGGTGTGGCATCAGATTTCCTTATGACAATAGGATTTAGTAGGATTAACTCAGAAATAAGTGCAGGGCACTCTGGGTTAGGTAGATGTTGGAAATACTCTTCTAGAGTCTATGAAGTCAGGGGTGACCAAGAAATGCGGGGAAAATCAAATGTAGAGCAGTTAGAAACTAAGTTAGAGAGCTAGATTCAGATTTAGTCCTACGGAAGGTTAATCCCAGCCCCTTATTGCATCGTTCAGATATATCACAAACATATATAACACCTTTAGTAGGGAAGGAAAGATTTCTAACTAACCTTTGCAGCCTATTGGCTCGTCGGATTAGACTTTCTGGATCAAAGAATTCCTAAAAGGATTCTGCATCAGGATTTCTCCTCATGTGGGTTCTTCGGGCTGCTAGTTTTTCCCAGTGGATTCAATTTTGAAATTTGTGTGGATTCGCTAGAGCATGCACAACCAAATTTGTGTCTAGGGCCGACTGCTCAATCGAGTCATAGAGCTGAAACCATGTCATTTTTCCCAGGGATGATTTTCTCTTTTGTTCCTCATATTTAGCACCCTGTAATTTTCCTATGGTTGCGGTAGGAAGTCACAGGGGTAACCATTTCAACCAACCTTTAGACTACCTTCTATCCAATACAGTCAGAGAGGGATCTCTCTTGTCACAGAAACAAAATCACATATGCATTTAGCATTAAACAAGCAGTCATAAGGCTAGATTTATGATATAAAATGTGTGTTGATAGATTAAAAGATGGCAGAACAGACATACGGGAAAATAATTGGGAAATGGAGTCAAATATTGAATCAATCAAGGGTATTATAGTGAAAATGAGGGGAATTTCCTTTGTATCTGAGCAAAGTAAGTGTCACAAATAGTCAAATATCTTGAAAGGGCGATAAGGGGGAAAGAGGAAGAATCCCAACGAGGAAAGAGGTACCTATCTATGGATGAATCTCTTGCACCACCTTTAGCTACAACAACAATATGGAAAATACCTGATACATAGAACTTAAATGAGAGTGAATTCTATGACAGTCACCATAAACACATCACAAATGCAACGTCTGATACGAGGAGCGCTTAATGAAACAAGTTCCTCATATGCAACTAAAGCGCATTGGCAGAAAAACACAGAAATGAAGATGAATAAACAGGAAAAATAGACTGAATGTAAAACACTGTGATGAATCTCATAACCACAGGAGAATGTTTCTCATCAACACTTCCAAGAAAGTTAAAGAGACAAAAAACAATAGAAGAATGATTTCTGAATGAAAGTTCCAGCCCTTTCCTCATCAATTGAGGGCATATTTATAGTGCTATGGCTCCTGAGACCAACCTTGAAACTGAGTTTAATTTTGTTATGAAATTTGGGAATCAAATCTTGATTCATCATTCAAATTCTAACAAACTCCTGATGTGGTAGATTCGCTACGATTTTTAATCTACTGTAGGAAATGAAGGATCTCCGACACGCTGGATTGAAAATGGAAATTCGACGTCTGAGAGGCACGATCACTTGCCTGAAGATGATATTTTTAGAACAAATCTAACTGCTTTATTTCCCTAGACATGACTTTTATCATTGCATCGTGTTCATGATCTAACTGTGCTTCACATCTGTGTTGATCCTGTACCCTCGTACACCTCGGGCTGTGTGAAATCGATCTTGACTGTAGTCTTCCTCTACGCAAGAGACTAGTCATTGCATGATCCAGTACTTTATGTGATTTCAAGATCGTTCAACTTATTAATTCCATTGTACCTTTCCCTTGCAAAATATGCAGGGACCGTTGATTAGATCTCTGTCAGATTTGCGCCGCCCAAACTGTGGGGGCTTAACGGATTTCGTAGTGGGTCTTCTAGATAAACCTCGTGCTCCTTTTATCAACGAAGTAACTTTGAGTCGATGATCTAAACCACATCATATCTCCACCGTTGTGAGGTATGGGGCCCTTCAGTATTTCACAGCGGTTTCTCTTGCTAGCCGTTGTGCGCATTTCCCTCGCGAAACCTGTTTCCACCGTAGAATCGGGCGCACCCTTAGATATTGGCCGTTCAAATGTGTGGGTCCTACTAACCTTTCGCAACACTCCATCTTGCTAATTGTCGTGCATTTTTTCGCCATGAAATCCATTTCCACCATATATCATGAGCCTCTATGAATCTCGACTGTCGATGTCTAAGGGGAGGAACATAATTCACAATCCTCCACAGTCTTATGGACCGCACATCTTCTCCTTGGTGAAAATTTCCCCGCCGTCGATTTTCTTCCACTATGAGCCTGCGTCATCTATTTTTCAGAGTCTACAGAGCCTCGTTATGTTTTTGGGATTTACTCTTTAATTTCTCCTATCCCCTTTGTCATCCATTTAACTCAAAATGGAGCTAATCCCACCTGCAAGCCCCTTCAAAATTTAGCACTCGTGCGAACTAGGTGCTAACACCTACCCATATTCCAAGTGGGCACTCGGGAAGGTATGATCCATATGGTTACATTGTTCCCCCATCATCTGGAATCCTTGTGTCTAGAGGTTACGAACCTCCCTAGGTGTCAGGGGTCATCTAGTACACTAGAGGAATAATTGTGGTTATATGGTTCCCCCTTCTCAAGGAATGCCCCACATTCAAATGCATGTGCATCCTTACATGGGTCATATGGGAGGTGGTTACTATCAAACTGGTCAAGGTATTGACCTTTACCAGAATCAACCATATCAAAATCAATATTTCCAAGGAGCATGGAATCAAATGACTTAACCTAAGCTCCCATTTTTAGCTAGATTGAAATTTCTTGACCTATTGAAACTCATGAACGACCTGATGTGCCCCCTGTTCTCACCAAAATTACTCTGGATGTTCCAAATTTTGAAGGTAAGAATGGCGATCATCCTAGTGATCATGTTACTACTTTTCATCTATGGTGCTCTTCGAATTCATTGAATCATGATTCCATTTTATTATGACTATTTCAACTCACCCTCATGGGTTCATCCACGAAATGGTATATAGAGATACCTAGGGGCACATACCGAACCTTTAATGAGTTGGCCTTGGCCTTCCTTAATCAGTTTCAATTTCTAGTACACTATGACGTCTGTACGAAACTCTTGTCAACCTTTTGGTAAGACAAAGCCACCCATATTTCCAACCATATCCAAGAGTGGCATAAACAAAAGTGATTGATTAAGGCCAACATTCCACCATAATTCTTACTGGAATGGTTCCTTAAATCCTTACTACCTTATATCGCGAAGGATGTTTTGACTTCCAGAGTGATAACCGACGAACATACCATTTTTAGAGCTCAACAATTAGACTGGATTTATGCCCAGTCTAGGCTCCTTTATGACATTATCCCTGATGCTACTCGGTCATATCATAGTCCCAAGTTTAAACCTTGGCCACATGTCGATGGAATTGTAGGCTCTATAAGTGCAAAAACTGTGGACTAGGTTACATATCAAACTCAGAAATTGTCACTTAACCAGTCTGCAGTCTAACAAGATATGGCTTCATTCACCCCCACCCAATAAATGGATGTACATTCTGTGCAATCGTCAAACCAAAAGTGTAACCAACAACCCGAACATAATAGGATGAAGGGGGTAAATAATAACAAGGGTGGTAACAAAAAGGAGAACCCTAACGATGATAAGAATGACAGAAAAATGTTGGGGGGGGGGGAAATAAGACTAAACAAAAGGTCAAATTCCCTTGTAATATTTGTGGGGCAGACCATCTTACGCACTTGTTCCCTAGAATCAAGGAAGCCTTGAAGTTTATCATGAAAATCACAACTGTGCTGATTGATCCCCTTCCACACAATCGAAACATTACTTCAAGGACCTTGACCACCAGAATTAGTTCTGGTGGGATTCAAAACCCACTAGGCACAGAAGGTGGTCATGGTTGTATCAATATGATGTTGGTTTTTCATGTTGCAACCCATTCACGTGATTATGGTTCGTCGTAACCAACCATCGGTAAAGAGCCTCCTCCATTAGGGATTCCTTTACGGATTGATGAGCCTGAGAGTATACCACACATTTCTAAAGGGTTATGAAAGCATTCGTGTCACAATCGCAATGCCCAAGTTTCCAAACACTATTCTCATTTTGAAAAATTGGGCCAAACTCCCTGTGCGATGTCGACTATAGAGGTGCTTCAGATTTGTCCCTCATAGAGGAATTCCTTGTCAGTTGCTTTGGGTTCTCATGATTTGAGTTTCTCGAGTATGATAAATTTTGATACAACTGATGTCTAGCCTCTCCTTGTTTACCATGTGGCTTTTCAAGTCCATCTGGTGTCTAAACAACACCATCAAACACATAGTTATTGATGAAGGCGCTTCGATATTAGTCATGTCATTATCTTGTTGGAAGGGCCTTGGATCTCCTATGTTGTCTCAATCTATGACTATGTTGACAACATTTAATGGACGTTAATTTTGAACAAATGACATTATTCCTTCTCTTTAGGTCCAGTTGGGAGGGATGCCTATGTCGATTGAGGTCGAGGTGGTTGATGCATCCCTTGACTACAACCCTTTATTGGGCTGAAACTGGATTTATGCAATGAAGGCGATTATATCATCGATGTTTCATGTTGTATCATTTCCTCATGAATATAGAATCGTGACGATCGATCAATTATCGTTCACTAATTCTAGTTCCTCTGTATCGTTAGGACCTACGGTTCATGTTATCGAGAATTCTCAGTCGACAACTGAGAACATTGGTGTCGGGATGTATCCGTCGCTTATGGGAACATTTAACTTTTCAGCTCCAATTTTATCTATCCACTTTTGATGGTGCTCTATCATTGTCGACCTCCGGTTCTATTTTGTACTTCATATTTGAGTGATCCTATGACTCTCCCTTCTCCAATTGAATTTTCTGAAGGGAACCCATCCATAAGAATGGTTATTCCATTATATGCACCACAGGTAATTTGTCAAGCTTCATATTAAACTAATGCAAACCATTATCTTTCCTCTTCAGAGACAGAGGAGGGAGATCTTGTGCTCTTGCTCGGTTTGGCAGTCCACTCAACTTGCTCACATGATTGTATCGATGATACTTTTCCCCTGAATGAAGCGATTGTCAATACCATGAGTTGTCCTGAAAGTCCTAGGGAGGGATTACATTTTAGACCTTTTCTCCTATATATATTGAAAGGATCAAGTGTGATAAGTCTCGGTTGTCCTGAGGTGAGGAAGTTGATCACCTTATGCTCCCTTTGGATGAGTATAGTCTATATGATGAAGGTAACATGAAAGACATTTTTCCTACCATCCCAATGAATCCCCGAGAGCCTCCTGTTGTTGAAATTAAGACTTTTTGGGATAACCTCGTTGTTCACTCTCGTCAGAGAATATATTATCCATCTCACTTTTGACTTGTTTTTGAGAGAGGCAAGCACCTATTACGATTTATTGTTTCGATGGTCGAAATGTTGGTCGACCGTTTAAAGGTTGAGGTAATACTTCAATTGTCTCCCTCACACTCAATGAAATATGTTTGACCCTCCAACCTCAGCTGGAACTTTGTACATTAGTGTATATATTTTGGTTTTACCTACCCTAATTGTGTATCTTCACTCTAGTCGTTTATCCATCTTGATATATTTTTTTGAGCTTTATGGACTAATGTTACAGTGTGAGTTTTTTTTGTGGAACAATTTCAAGTGGCAAGGGGTTGTGCCTAGTATGATCATGCCTTCGATAGGTATATCTCTTAATTGTATTATAGGATAGGATCACATTCCACTTGCATTTTTGCATTGTCCCATTACTATGTCACATTGACCATATGTACGAAACCGCTTCTTATAGACACAAAACCTATTTGCTGCTTATATAAGTGTATTTATGTAAGAATTAGATATTTCTCGATCATGGGTACCCTAGTTAGATCTCATTTTTCCATTTGGTGCCCATGATTATCTTCCTCCATAGGTATGTGAATCCCTTGTAGTCCAGCCATGACTTTGAATGGAAACCTCATGTTCTTTCTCATATTTTATGTTGGCTATCTCCCTTAGGGACTCCTGCTTTATATCAAGTTGTAAATTCACTGCATGCATCCGTTTTCCATTTAGAGCTCAATGCGGACTCTCTGCTTTACTTTTATAAGTCGTATTACCTGAGCTTGTCTCAATTCTAGCCAATAAGAGTCTCTTATTTACCCTTTTTAGCTCAATCACCCCATATCCGAGAGGAAGCATTCCCCCGAGTGTCCTTATCCTGCATTTGCTTCCTTGCATTGAGCATATGTATGTTCCTTTTCTTGGAACTAGTTTTCTTTCCCATGACAGTCATTTCCTTTGTATTGTACTATAAGCACATTTTATTATTTTTCAAGATTTCTAATATGAAAAAGACCAAAAATAACAAATAAAAAAACATAAAAAGCCGGACGAGAAATGATATTTTCTTATATTGGAAATTGTCATGTCACCTTCGAACATAACACAGTTTATGAGTCTATTCATCATGGGTCAGGTTTCTAACATGAATTTAGGAGCTGTACTTGTTATTTTGAGCTTTCTCCATCGACTGGTTAAGCTTCAAGTTACCATGGAGCCTCTATTGATGCCTCCTATGTCACAGAGTTGTTCTAGTTTGCATATTGAGTCTATGCTGCTTAAGTGTCTCCATCTGCCTCGTGCTCTTGTTCAAAGGAAGTATTTATCCTGATTCAGGATTTCCTTAGTTATCTTGACTCTGCATGTCATCCATTCCCGATACATCACATAGTTGTGGTCCTACTTAGCACCCTGGGCCTACTTTCATCATTGGTAGGTGACCTTGAACTCAACGGATAACATCTCATCATTGGTCACTTACCGAGTAGTTTCCCTTCTGTTCAATGGAAATAAATATATTCACATGCCATGTCTTGGATTCCATTAGTACCTATTGGTGGTTTCCTAGCCTCTGTCAGTAGTTTTAATCATTGGATGCTATTTGGGGGGTCTCTTTCGCATTCCACTTACATCTAGTATGAACGAGAGACACATATGGTTATAGGTTCATGTACATCTTGTTCATCCGATTTTTTCCAAATTATCAATCCTTGATGTGTACCTCATGTTGTTTGATGGGGGATTCATTAATTCCCTCCTAGCAAATTCCATTCCATCGACTTCATATCATTTATTCTAGAATTGGGATCTAGATTTAGTTAGGTGCCTTGATACTTGCAGTCATCAGTGGCAGGTTCTCTCGCCATTAACATATTTGGGAATACATCAATGTCCCATGATCGATGGAATCTTCAAGTGTTCAACCGCAAAACCTCTATTCACACTTGTTGAATGCACTCAGTACCTTGACACCCATTTTCATCATCGGTGGTATGTCTTGCATTTATTAACGGTATACCTAAATGATCGATAATAAGACAATGTTTCATCATGTTCGACCTCAACACCTCTATTCATGTGATGGTACATGTACCATCAACAGTTTGTGTAGAAGACCTCAGAGTATGGTGGGATTCCATATATGCTACTACCTTGATCATGATAGTACCTATGGGATTTTAGTTCGCATACCAGAGTAGTGTACCTTATTATGTCCCAAATTTATTCATTCAATATGGATACCCGAATCCACTGTGTATTGTACATGGTTGTGACCACTTATGACATATGTCTATTATGCCTATTCATGGCCATTGTACTTATATTTATCTGGGACTGTTATATATACACCATATCTGCAGTCATATGTACAAAGTTATCATTGTATTATGCTGATGAGTGGCTAGTTCTTCCACCTGGATCTTCACTACTCCACTCCTGGGAATATTATAATGTATTTCAGCCATCGTGTACCCCTGTGACCTCACACATTAGGGGGAATCTATTAAAGCATTATTTTCCACACCATATGCATTATGTCTTGATGACCTTCCCTTGTCCCTATGTAGACTCACTACACCCATTTTAGTCACTATAGACTTGATGCTTTAGTGTAACCCTTAAAAAGACATTTTTGAAGGCATACATGCAGGGTCACCAGTTATACGTCTCGCATATATGCAGGTTGAACCATTACTTCCAGCGTACATTAGGTTTTGTGCTAAAATAAAATATTTGGATTTTTCCCCATCGAGTAACGAATACCTTAATCCTTGGCCTTCCATATGCCAAGAAACACTTTGATTCGATCCTCCATTTCCCACTGGAGGGCTATATATTGAGCCATTGAGAAGCATTGGAGGAGGAGAAACTTTGAGAGTAAAGAGACTATAGCAAAAAGTTTCCCCATTTTCATATAATTGAGTCTACATCCCTTTGTCCTTGTTGATAGAACCATTTGTGTTCATCTACCAATATCTCCATTGTCTTTGTGATCTTTCCTTATTATGGAGGATTGAAGTGGTGGAGGCCCAGTTGGAGGGACTCGGTTTCTTGGTTCCGACGAGGTGCCTACAAAGGTTGTCACATTGTATCTATGTTTTATATTAATAGAAATATCCATTTCTCATCCAAAATTCATCTGCAATTATGTATATTTTTATCCATGGGTGTAATTGTTTTATACATGTTTAAATGGGATATGCTATATTGAATGATAACACTTAATATATTATGCTTAGATATATATTTTTTGTTGAGGGAAAGTTGTAGGTACAAGATTTTGATCGAGAGCTCAATGGTGGCCATCTTCAATTTGATTAATGTGGGTTATATTGAGGTAGGGGAGTGAGGATTTTTGCCCCCAATTTTGTTCTATCAATACCTTTATCCAATAACTTAAAAAATCCAAATTTTACTAAATAAAGGGCACAAAAATTGATGTCCCTCCTTGTTCACTCTGGTAACCTTCATCTAATTTATATCCCAAATTGGCTAGGTGATCAACCTTCCAATTGAACATCCATAATATAAGAAATAATGAGATGGAATGGAATCCCTCAACTAGAACTTGAAATTTATGGACGAATCAATTTAATATTAAAACCTAAGGATATGAGGCCTTGAGAAGAGAAAAAATTATAATAAAATATTATTCAATTCTTGTTACATGTGTTATTCGTAATTCCAACAATCTTTGTAGTCCTTGATATAATGTCAATTATATTGACTCATTATTAGTGGTTGTCCCAAGACTTCAGGGGTAATTATAGTATTTATTTCCTATGGGATCAATGAGGCCCCCGCAACACTTACCACCCCTCCATTCTACAATATCATTAGTATGCACCCCTAGTCCATCTTTGAAATATATCTTGTGAGATTCAAAGAGATAGATTACACCTCCAACCCTATCTAAATCAATGGTACATTGGAAATCACCATTAAAGAGACCCCATGGATAATATCATTAACCTCAAGCTCACCGAGCCTATATTGTCACTGCTAGATTTGGAGTGAGCTTATGCCTTCATAAAGGAACTGTATTTTATGTTGTACTTGGAAAATATGGACCCCCTTATCCTAAAACACCAGAGTTCCTTGTTTACCTAATAGTACTTGAGGCAGTCATGGGAAATGATCTATGCTTTTTTAGGTTCTATCATCATATGTACAATTTCTTCATATTATAACAGACAAGATTCCCACTAAGTACCTTTTCCTCTAGATAAGGGGAGAATAGAACCCCATACTTCTTTAGTAAAAGAAAAATGAAATAGTAGGTGGTTTATTGTTTCCTCTTAACATTTACATAGTGAGCACATTTTAGGACTGTTCCTTTCCCTACTTTAAGGAACCTCCTAGGTTACTACCTTGTTAGCTAGGGCTAGCCACAATTGAATTCTAGATTCAAGTTTTGTAAGTTTTAAATTTGTGTAGAGAAGCAAATCATACAAATTATTTTAAGCAAAAAAAATATTACACCACAACATTCACCCATAAACACAAAGATTTACCCTAGAAACCCTTAACCGAGAAATCCAACAAACCTTGGAGCCACACCTCCTATTTTCTCATTATCATTATGAATCCCTCACAATACAAAATATAGGTATCCAACAACATCTAATACCCTAATTCATTAACCCAGATTAGAAAATAGACTCTAATCACTTAACATAGATTATATTACATATATTTAGAAAATTCCCCAAAATAGCTAGAAAAGGCAAAAATATTTTGTAAGGTGCTGACAGGGATCGTCAGACACAATGTTGACAGGCACAAATCCTCTCCACATGCATATGCAAATAATATAACATATACCCAACATTCTCCCACTTGTTGTTTTCTTTATATAATAGTGAGTCATGTACTCATAAATTCATAGGTTCAGGGCATCAATGGTGATATATTCTCTACACCAAGAGAAATTCTTTGTACTAACATACTTTGTTAATGAGTTTGCAACATCTTTTTAAGGTGTCAACCTTTTCCAACAACACCTTCTTGTCTTCAACCATATTTCTCACAAAGTGATATTACACATCAATATGATTTGTCTTAGAACGATAAGCAAGGTTCTTTGCCAGGAAGGTTTCACTTTGCATATCACAATCTAACCTTATAGATTTTTGTACAAACCCAATACTCGAACACAATATTTGAAATCATACAAATTCTTTTCTTGCATGAGTGGGTGCCATGTATCCAAATTCTGTAGTTGAGAGTGCAACTACAACTTGTCTCTTGCTTATCCAACTAATAGCTCCTACAAATACGTTAAACACATACCCACTTGTATATCTTCTACGATCAATATCTCCATCCCAGTCTGCATCAACAAATCCATGTGCATTTATTACTTTGTCTGGTCCAGTTCTTCCTAGGTAACATATTCCATAAACTGTGGTGCCACACAGATATCTGAATACCCTCTTTACAACTATCCAATGCTCCTTTCTTGGTTTTGACATATATCTTCTCAAAACTCCCACTGCATGAGCAATGTTTGGTATGGTACAAACCATTTCATACATCAAACTACCAATTGCACTGGAATATGGAACCCGTGACATATCTTCTTCTTCTTCCTGTGTTTTGGGACAATGCTCTACATATAACTTTACACCTACAGGAATATGAACCTTCACTGACTTAATTTCCTGCATGTTAAATCTGTATAGTACCATCTCAACATATTTTCTTTGATTTAAACAGATCATCTTGTTTGCACGATCTCTTCTTATCTCCATTCCCAAAATGAAGTTTGCAACAATGATATCTCTTATATCAAATTTCGAGGACAACTCAGACTTCACCTCCTTTATAACATCTTTGTTGTTTCCAATAAACAACATGTCATAAACATATACTATGTTAATGAAGTGATCATCGAATTGTTTGGAGTATAAACAGTGATCAACTTTGCTTCTCACAAATCCCAATCCAAGTATGCATATGTCAAACTTTTGGTACCACATGCTTGGAGATTGCTTTAGACCATAAAGAGAATTCTTTAGTTTACATACCAACTCTTTCTTTCCCTTTACTGTGAACCCTTCTGGTTGTTTCATGTAGGTTTCTTCTTCCAGATCCCCATGTAAGAACGTTATCTTCATATCCACATGCTCTACTTCAATATCAAAAGCAATAGCGATAGAAAGAAGAAATCCAATAGAAGTTAATTTTGCAACTCGAGAAAATATTTCACTAAAATGAATTCCCTCTACCTGAGAATATCCCTTTTCTACCAAGCAGGATTTGTACTTCTCCACTTTACTTTTTGCATTCAACTTCTTTTTAAACAACCATTTGCTCCTAACGCCTTTTCTTCCAGCTGGTAACCAGAATAAATTCCAAGGATCATTTTTGTCCAAGGCATCAGTTTCTTCAACCATGGCCTTCTTCTAGAGATCACTATCCTCATAATCAACAACTTCCTTCACATTTATAGGATCATCATTAGTAATAGATAAAGCAAAATGAGAGCAAAAATAAGGAGGGGAGTACCTTTTTGTTTTCCTTCTTTCTCGAGACGATCTCCTCAAAACTGGGGTATGAGATTCTTCTTCTTCAGATTCAGCTTCTTCTGTTGGGTCAGATTCTCTACCTTCTAACTCAAACTCTATTTTCTCTAGTTCCTTTTCCATTGGAGTCACTTCATGTTTCAGGACTTCTTTGACCTCTGTAAACACAATGTCTCGATTGTAAATAGCCTTCTTAGTTACATGATTTCAAAGATTATAACCTTTCATACCATCTTTATAGCCAATAAAGATACACTTCACATCTTTGTTATCCAACTTGCTCCTTTTCTCCTTTGGAACATGTACATAAGCATCACAACTAAAAAATTTCAGATGCTTAATAGAGGGATTATTACTAGTCCATACCTCTTGTGGATTTTTTTCAACCAATGTTGATGCGGGTAATCGATTTACCAACTAACATGTTGTCTCCACTGCCTCTTCCTAGAATTCTTGTCCTATCCCAGTGCTACTTAGCATGCTTCTTTCCTTTTCCATCAACGTCCTATTCATACTCTCGGAAACTCCATTTTGTTGAGATGTGTATGGAGCAGTATTCTTCCTTTCTATACCACATTTCTTACAGAAGTCCTCAAATTCAGTCCAACAGAACTCTCCACCATTATCTTTCCTCAACACCTTTATTTTATTTTCTGACTAATTTTCTACAAGATCCTTAAATTATCTAAACTTAGAAAATACTTAATATTTCTTTCGAAGGAAATAAATCCATGTGTTCCTTGATAAATAATCTATAAATGAAACATAATACACATATCTACCTAATGATGGAACATGCACAGGTCCAAATACATCACTATGTACTAACTCTAGAATTCCCTTTGCTCTTATAGCACCAGATGCAAATATTACTCGATTTTGTTTTCCATATATGCAATGTTCACAGAAATAAAAACCAGAGTGCAATCAGTCATAACTTCAACCATACCTTTACCTTGTAATGCTTGAAGGGTTTTTTCTTATATATGACCCAATATTTGATTCCATGGCTATGTATTTCCTCCTGATGCAGTCAGGGTTCTATCATCTTTATCTCCTTCCTCAAGCACAACCAAACTATTGCATTCCTCAATGATGGTTCTTGCCAATAGTTTATATAGAGTTCCATACCGAAATCCACTCATCAATACCATTATCCTAGAACCATTTTGCAATTGCCATATCCACACACAATATTTACACCTGCAACATCCATCTTTCCGACAGATACCAAGTTTCTTGCCAGATTTGAATGTATATACCTACAGGTAGAGTTCTAATCCTTCCATCCTTGAGTTTTATCTTGAATCTACCATGTCCAATGATACTGGATGGTGAATCATCTCCCAAGTACACATCTCCTCGATTTTACTTTTCATATTCACAGAACCACTCCCTATGAGAGGCCATATGACATGACACACTCAAGTCAATCAACCATATATCACATTTTGAATGATTACTCATGGAAGTTAAGTACACATACCCTCCTTCTTCTGAGGATGTCTTCGCCTCTATGGAAGGGGTATCCTCAGGTCCCTTTTCTTTCTCAACATTCTTAGATCTACAATTCTTTTTATAGTGCCCAACTTTACTGCATTTCCAACCCTTCCTTATTCCTTTTCCTAGAGATTTATATCTCCTCCCAGATCCTTTATTTTTGTTTCTCTCCTAGGGATGACCTCTCACAGACAAGGAATCTATGATATTATTTTCCATGGTTTTCCACCTCATCTCTTCTGATAGTAGGGATGATACTATTTCATCAAATTTTAAGGTTGCTTGGCTAGCACTACCTATTGCAACAATTATGTTGTCCTATGAATCTGACAAAGAACACAATAATGTAATACATTTATCTTCTTCAACCATTTTAATGCCAATAGAGGTTTCCTGACTTACCAAAGTATTGTAGACATTCATATTATCTGCTACAGTTTCATTTTTATCCATAATGAGGTGAAACAATTTATTTTGCAGAAACAACTTGTTCACAAGCGATTTTGATTGATACAAACTCCTTAGTTTCCCCCAAATATTTACCGCACTATCTTCACCAGATAAGTTCAACAAAATAGAGTCTGATAAGCACAATCATATTGTACTCTTTGACATTCTTTCTAATTTATCCCAATCATCTTGTGACGTTGCAGTGGGTTTAGTACTTGGATCCACAACAATCAATTGTTCCTAATCTACAAGAAGATCCTCCATTCTGAGCTTCCATAGATCAAAATTCAGGCCATTAAATTTCTTGATCTCAATTCTTGAATTGCTCACCATTCTCTTTCAATGAACAAATCAACACTACAAATATCCCACTGAACCCAAGTTTATCACAGACCTAAGATCTAGAAACCATGTCAAACCCTCAACAACAAAGGCATCCCCTTGATGCTAATAATCGAGCTCTGAAAACACATGTAATTTTTAAACGTGTGCGGAGAAGAAAATCATACAAATTCTTTAAATCAAAACATAGGTTACACCACAACATTCACACATAAACACAAAAAATACCTTGCAAACCCTTAACCGGTAAAACCAACAAACCTTGGAGCCACACATCCTATTTTCTAATTATCATTATGAATCCCTCACGATACAAAATATAGGTATTCAACAACATCCAATACCTTAATCCGTTAACCCGGATTATAAATAGACTCCAATCCCTTAACCAGGATTAAATTACATATTTTTAGAAAATTTCCCAAAATAGCTAAAAACAACTAAATTTTTTTGGCTCGCTTGCATTCGTGTCGGAAATGGCTTAATGGTTGTTTGCGAATGGAAAAAAGTGTTAGTTTTTCTTTAGATATGATTATATTATCTAGGATCTCTATCTGAAAGAATAGCAAGTACAACAAGATGCATAAGATATAAAAGATACACGAGACACACATATTTTCATCGGGGAAGCCATAAAGGAGAAAACCCTACAAACTTATTCAGAATAGTAATATGATCAAAAGCAGTAATAAGAAGTATTCAACAACTATCTATCTCTCGTCCCTTTTCTCTCTTTCTCTCTCATGTGAACTAGAGAGTGTGAGGTGTGTATAAATGAGGGAGAGCGCCTCCCTTTTTATACCCTTTCAAGTCACTGACCAAACACAAGACCAGGGCCCACATGTCTTCCCTAACAGGGCCAAATTCTTCCAGAGAGGATCCAAATACACATTACATGATGTTACATTGGGGACTATTTCCCTGACTTACAACGAAGGTTGTACCTAAAGGTCTAGAAACAATTAAGACATCCCACAAGGGGGTAAAACACACCCCCAATGGGGGTACAACAACATACAATGATAATATACATCAGAATATCTTCCAAAGTTACAAATACATCAACACAGAACACTGCTACCGATATTGCGGATCACATCCATGAGTGGCGTCGTCATCGTTGTTTGTGCAAAATCTAGTTAGATGACATGATCTTCCTTGATTAGTTTCTTAAAACCTAATTCCCCCTATCGCCTAGGATGTTTCATCCGAACACCCACAAATCGAGGATGAAGAAATACTTAAATCAGAATAGGTCAACCTTATCTATGCCCAATCGAGTTACCTTTACACCATCATACATGATTCTACTCATGCTGGCTCCTCATGGTGAGATACACCGGGGGAATCCCATGCTACTGATGGAGTCATTGGCTACGTTTCCTAGCACCCGCACTTGTACACATCCTCTCCATTGATGCCACCTCACTATGATAACACCCCTATTATTTCCCAACTTGGCTATGCCCCTAATTTTTCAAGTGCAACAGCTCAGTACGAAGCCACACCTTCATATGCATATCCCACACCTGTTCCTCACGTTCATGGACCAAATTGCTTGGCACCTTCCTGTAATGGCCACATGATAGGCTTTGCATCCCCTCTAGCCGCTCCCTCCCACTAACCACCACCTGTGCAACCTACACCTTCTTTGACCCCAAATATTCCTGTTCCTCAAGGATAAGTCTACGCTCAAAAGAACCTCCCCAATAAACCCACCCCCAATAACCCACAAGGACAGGGAAGAAGATAGAGAGGTAGGAGCCGAGGAAACAACCAACCTCAAGGGGGTGGTCCACAACTCAACCCTCCTAACAACAACAGAGCTAATTCCCCTGCACAAAACCCCTAGAGTCCACCTAGACCTGGGAAGAACCCTCATTTATAGACTAACCATCCATGTAACATTTGTGACGTTTATGTCCACTATACACACCCGTTCCCCCAGTTACATTAAGTCTGCCACCTATTACACATAGAAAATCAACATGAAACCAATACTACTGCTCCAGCACAACCAAACCTAGCACCATGAGGTCCTCTGCCTATGGTTTTGCAGAACCCGTTACCAAATCTAGGAGCAGTTGCAACCCAACCATCGGTACAAAAAAATACCACAACCACTTCTTCAAGTCAACCCATTAATCTGGGTGTCCATCATCTTATGACATTGTTGTATGATGTAAACTTACATACTCGATGAAACCAATATGGCTCCACCACTAAAACCATTAATCCCTCCATGAAATATACCTCAACTTCTCTCAATATGTCCTTACATTTGCTGAGACTCCCCATGGACGGGACTTCCAAAGTCCCTAAGTTCCCTTTGCATCGCATTGCGAACAATCCCATAGCAAGAGCCGCTCTCAATTACAGTATTGTCGACGACTTGGCCCAATCTCCCTATGTTGTGTTTTCTCTAGAAGTCCTGAGAGCTTTTCCTTCGCAACGTAAAGCCTTGTTTTTGGCTTTAGGTGCCATCAACCCCTCTGACTCTAGGTTGATCACTTTTGACTTAGATCAAGGATAACCTCGGATGCCTTCATCCGTAGCTTTCCAGGTTCCTGTCACCATTTGCAATTTGGTCATTCATCAATGTATCATCAATGATGGTGCATCCACTTACATTATGTCAACCTTCATTTGGTAGATGTTAGGACCCCCAACCCTTCAACCCTCAACCACTGCTCTATGCGCATATGATATCCATCGTACCCAATGAAAAGGTGTTCTCATGAATGTCCCCATTGAGTTGGTAGGTAAAACTGTGTTGATCGACATCAAGGTTGTGAACGCCCAATTAGATTATAACCTCATCCTTGGACGTAGTTACATGTACACAATGCGAGCTATTGCTTCAACTATCTTTCGACTCATGATGTTCCCCCATGATGGGAATATTGTGACCATTTTTGATGTATTGCGATCCAAAAGGAAGAGCCACTTCGGAGCATGTCCTCCCTACCATCGATAGCGTATCCATCCCCTCCCCGTCTACCGTTGGTCCATGCCTATTTACTGACGCCCCTTTAACTAACACCTTTTTTTCCCTACCACCACCTCCCTCTATGACCGAAATATTGGATTTGTGCACCATCACATTCGGTAAACTTCTAACCTAATTGTAGCATCAACCCCAACTGCATACCGCACCCATCCCCAGTATTTCTCCGGGGATTTACTGGGGTTCATTTCCCATACACACAATCTCGTTTCTCTTTCCACCCTCTAGAATCATCAATAAACTAGTCATGGATACTATTAACATTTCAGGATTAAATTTGAGACTTCCAGTGTGGTAAATCGATCCACCCAACCCCACCCCGACCACACAAGTCGTGATGACACTAGCCTAACCTATTGAGACAATGTCACATCCACCTCCTGGTACACAACCAACTATTTCTGCATCTACTCCTGCACCCCCTCCTCCTACGAAGATTGGGGGCAAGACACCAAAAGCCCCTGTAGAACCACACCCACCTCCTACTTGTGCTTTATGTGATGTCCTCATTCATGCTACTCAAAATTGTCTTGACTATCCATTTATTTGTAACCACATGTGCAAAATAGTAGAGCCTAACAACACTTCAATTTTTAATGTACCGAAAATCCCCGCGGTTAAGAAAAAATTCTTACATACAAACCACTCGTGTGTAGTTTGTGGCCTCTATGGTCATTATTCCCATTATTTCCCAAACCTTCATGAGTACTAGTCTCTCCTCACTAAATTTTGCAAGCACTCCCTTAAGTCTGAAATCATTGTTCTCAAGGAAATCCACCCTCCGACTTATTCCTTAGATACCACCAACACGATCTTTATGATCTCAACTTCCAGTCTTCCTTCCCCATCATCGACTGCGCAAGATCCATATGATCTATCAAGGTGCCACTTTCGTAATGACAAAGAGATCCTTGAAGCTCTCACAACTCCCGAGTATCCTTGGTATGACCTGCACCATCCCCGATGAACCTTCCTCATCTTCGGATCAGTTCTTTGTCGAATTGAAAGATTTTATTTATGTAAGTGTTGATTGGTTCAAAAATCCAATCCCGAACCCTAAATCCTTTCAGGAAGGTAATATGGCCAATATCTCGCCAACCATCCAAGTCAACATCTCAACGAAACCTAAGATAGTAAAAAATATCATGATCGGTGATTCATGCTCTCCTGAGGAAGTCACCCCCTACAAGACACTTTTTCAAGAGTTTTGTGATGTTTTCACTTGGTCCTACACCAAAATCCTGGGATTGAACCTTTTATCGTTGAACATCGCATCAACATATGGCCCGATGTTGCCCCTGTTCACAAAAATAAACGACCCATCCACCTGTCAAAGGCCCCTGCCGTCAAAGCCGAGCTCGACAAACTATGGAAAGCAGGATTTATATGCCCCATTGGGTATACCACTTGGGTTTCCAATCCTATTCCAGTTAATAGAAAACAAGGAACCATTTGTGTGTGTAATGACTTCCATGATCTGAATTTGGCTTGTCCCAAAGACAAATTCTCCACTATGTTTATTGATTAGATCATAGATGCATGTGCTAGCCATGCAGTCTTTTCCTTCATGGACGGTTTTTCTAGTTACAATCAAATCCATATTCGTAAAGAATATCAGTAGAAAACCGCCTTTAACATCCCCTAGGGAACTTTTGCGTATCATGTCATGCCGTTTGGCCTTAAAAATGTTGGAGCCAATTTTCAGCAAGCCATGACATTTTTCTTCCACGACCACATTCACATTATCCTTGTCTATTTGGACGACCTCTTGACTCGATATCAGAAGAGTTCTCAACATTTGGAAGAATCACGACAAGTATTTATTCGATGTCGCAAATATAATGTCTACTTGAACCCCCTCAAGTGCATGTTTTTCATCCCAACCGATTTATTATTAGATTCATTGTGTCCCAGGATGAGATTATTGTGAATCCCTTGAAGGTTCAAGCCATCTTGAATATTCCCCCTCCACATACTTTGTGCCAATTGAAGAGCCTTTAAGGCAAGTCCAATTTCCTTCGCTAGTTTATTCTGAATTATGCAACCAAAGTCCATGGATCATTACACTTGCTCTGTATCAACATTCCTTTTGTGTGAGATGAACAAGCACAAGCCACATTCGATGCATTGAAACAAACTTTGACTTTTTCTCCCTTGTTGTCTCCTCCTAACTTTACCAAGGTGTTTATCCTCTACATATCAGCATCTGAAAATTCCATTCTTAGAGTCCTAGTCGAAGAAGACGATGCTCGTTAAGAGAATGTGATCTATTATGTGAGTTTGAATATTTCTGGAACACCATTACATTACTCCCAGGAAGAGAAAATGGCCCTATCCATTATCTTTTCGGTTCAAAAGATTCACCATTACATTCTCATGATTCAAACTAGAGTTGTGGCCAATTCCAACCCCATGCATTATCTCTTGAGCTCCTGCCTTGTCCAAGGTTGTGCCGCTAAGTGGATTGTCGTTCTTCAAGAGTATGACTTGGAATTTGTCACACCCAAAATCATCAAATATTTGTGTTAGCTTCCTTGATGGAATACCTCCCATCATCATCTACCTCGCCTCCTATCACGATTAGTCTACCTAATAAGTTCTTATTCGTAATCTCTACTAAGGACCCATGGTATGGGGGCATCCTCCTTTACTTGTGCACCCAAAAATTTAGGCCCCATTTAAGTCGTGAAGATCATCATTGCATCCGACATCAAGCTACTCGATATCTCCTTATAAGCGATGTCTTATACCACCGCGATGTAGCCATGATACTGCATCGTAGCCTCACCCATGATGAAGTTGAACAAGTCCTGAATGACTTCCATAGTGGAGAATGTGGTGACCACCTCTTCGATTTGGATACTACCCAATAGGTTCTCCATGCCGGTTATTTCTATCCCTTCGTCTTTATTGATTGTATTCAAGCAGTTAAACACTACCACAATCTCTAACTCTTTTCCCCAAAGGCAAGGAAACCTCCCACGCCGCTACATCTTGTCGTCACAGTAGGTTCCTTCTGTAAGTGGGAGATTGACTTCATGACCTATAACCGTCCTTCGATCGACATCCATAAATACATCATTGTGGCTATTGATTACTTCACAAAGTGGGTTAAATCCATGCCAACCTTCAACTGTAAGGATGACACTGCGGCACGATTATTTTTTAACCATGTTATTGCTCATTTCAATGTCCCCTTATAGCTAGTCTTAGACCATGGTACTCACTTTTAGGTTGCTATTTGGACAGAGCTCTCTGCTATGTTGAGATTTGAACATTAGTATTCCTCTTCTTATTATCCTTAGGGAAATGGCCAAGTTGACGCCATCAACAAGATCCTTAAAACCATGCTCCAACAAATGGTGGACAAACACAAGAACAATTGGTGTCACTTGCTCCTTTCCTCCCTTTGGGCCTACCATACATCGAACAAAACCGCCATCGGTTTTACCCCATTCCATTTAGTCCATGGTGTGGAGTCAATTCTTCCCATTGAAATACAGATTCCGTCACTCCGCCTTGCCGTTGCGATTATACCTGATACTTCACTGTTGGAAAAATTCCTGCTTATGCTTGAATGAATTGATGAGTATCGCCATGCTGCTTTCCAAAATATTGAAGTAACTAATACCCAGTCGAAGTCCCAATATGACTCCCGCATCCACCCACACACCTTTAATGAGGGGGACCTCGTTGTTGTCTACGATCAAGCCCATGATAAAACTGGAAAAGGGAAGTTTGAATCCATGTGGCATGGCCCTTATGTCATCCATCACTATTTTGAGAAGGGGGAATACCTCCTCGCTGACTTCAAAGGTCGCCTCTTGAAGAATTCCCACAATGGGACCTACCTCAAGAGATTATATGCCTAAGATTACCAACTCGAGTACCCTTGTATCATAGTTTTTCTTTCTTGTTTTGCATCGTTTTTACCACGAGTATCATAGTTTGTTTCCTTGATTTTTCCAAATGGATCCTACCTCGCTCTCCTATGTTGGTTTCACTGATGGCACAAGTATATGGTCTCCTAATCTCGCCTCGGCTGCGTGGGTCATTTATTCCCCGTCACATGAGTTAATCCATATTACCAGAATGTGTGTTGGCAGGTCTACCAATAACCAGGTTGAGTACGACATTATCGCTGGTCTCTTTACCACTACCCTTCACTTGGGTATTCGTCACCTTGATGTCTTCTTAGACTCCTAGATGCTTGTCGCTCAGTTGAATAAATACTACGAGGTACGCGATCCGTTCCTCTTTAGAAAGTTTCTGGGCACTATACAATTGGTTAGAAATTTTTAATCCATTTCCTTCATGCATGTTCCCAAAAGTCTCAACAGTGTAGTGGATTAAATGGATAATGGCGTTCTAGAGTGGCACCTCAATCATCGCATATAGGAAATAAACTGCATCATGCATCATCATATAGGCATATTCATCATAAAAAAAGAGACTCATAAAACACATAAAAATACAAAAAATGTGCATCCTCTTCATTCGACCTCTCCTCCATTGACACATCTCCCTGTGCTGCTGCTCTGACATACTCAACAGCCACTGTGATCCTCCTCATCAAAGCAACCCACTCATGTGGAGCTCGGTAATAAGCGATGATCAAGTCATGCCACCCATCATCGGTGAATCCCTTCAGTAGCCTCTCCACATCCAACCATTGTGAGTCTAAAGTAGCACTTCGTCACCTCCTCTGCTCTTAAGCAAGTGGATCTAATCCATACACTTTGCCCCTGCATCGCTGATATCCTGCTGGAGGATGTTGTCCCACGTCCACACATGCACACAGTATGTCATCAACATCAATTACATGTACCTTGATTTGTGTGCCACCAATAAAGTTGAAACCCTTCTATATTGGCATGTTCATGAGCCCTCCGCTCCATCCATATTAAAAACTTTTCATTATTTTACCACCATTCACCATTTCACAAGGAGGCCCCACCAGTGTTCCACTGTTATTTTACTCCCCGTCAGCCATGATCCCAACATCACCTCTTTTGGAACATAGAACACTTCCTCCTTGCTTGATTCACCATTACAGATTTCCTGTTAAGATCTTTTCTTATTCCTTAAAGAATGAAAATATTGTCGAGCAATCTTGTTTCCTTTCACACTCGTTAAAGTATTTAAGAGGGCATCTATGTGGTATCGTTTATCCCCTTTTTGGGCTATGCAGACTAATTAAAGAAAAGGACCACCCTAGCACCTTCCACGTAGGAACGTTTCCCTTTGTACCCTTTTATGTTTTTTTGGACATTGGGACCATACTCTACGAAACAACTCACTTATGGGTTGTATTTAAGCTCTTTTCCAGCCCTCTCGTAAAGAAAAGATCACCGAGCAAACTTGGTTTCGTTCATGCTCATAAAATTATTTGAAATACCTTTCAATCACTATAGGTTTATCCTTTTTCGTCCTGGTTGGACTACCTACGAAAACAAAGTATCTTTGCCCCTTTCAGCTATGAGAGTTCTCCTTTGTACACTTTTATCCTTTTTGGGGCTTAGGAGACTACTGTATGAAAAGAGACCCATTGGAGTCTTCCTCATGTTTTTAGACTCTCTAAACATGAAAACACCTTCGAGCATTTATTGTCTTGGCATCGAAAAAAATCAACGAGACAATATCATATCGAGCATACTTCTATCCCTTATTCAAGCTCCTTACACTATGAAGAATTTCCAAACGGTTCCTTTCGATACCCACACATATTGCATACGGTCTCACATTATGGAAGCCTTCCCCAAGTATTTCCCATTACAGTCATCTCCCTGGTTCCACAAATATGATTCCCTCCCAATGAATTAGTGTCATCTACTGCTAGGTCAGCCCTGCCATTATACTCACGTTATACTCTAAACAAATGAAGTTTGAGTCCCCCATACTCCCCTAACCCTGTTTCCCATTCAGTGTCTCAATCCCATTATTATTCCATATCTCTAGTTGTACCCCTCGTGCTTCTATCAGGAAAACCTCATTTCCTTGGTAGTTGCAGGTCTCCCTCTATCGACACCAACACATCTATTCCAGAGGATAGACCCATAGGTCTCTGTATCTTGGTTTCATCCACCTCATTGATGAGTTCCTTGGACCACTTGAAAGGAGTCCTTAGTGCCTTTTGGGTTGGTTGTGTCTCACGTGCTAGACTTCAACTACATTATCACACCATTGAGATTCACACAAGGTATTGGTTCCTTCATTATTTGATCAAAGATCCCAATTGTCACATGAATCTAGCACATTGGTGAGTCTAATTGGCACCTATACAGTTTCATGTCCTTCGTGATATCCAAGTTGCATTTGCGACAGTGTTCGAAATCCCCTCAGCATCATGCTTTCATATATCTACAGTATCAAATGTCGTTTATTATACCTTAGAGATTCTAACTCTCAATCGTTGAGTCCATGAAATTATGTACAACCTTAGATTCAATAGAGAATCAATTATTGTGATTTTGCATTCCAATAGAATGCCAATGTTTCTATGTACCAGTTCTTCAGATCAATATTTGTACCCATCCTACTATTGGGGCCACCATTGTGTACTACTATTTATATTTATTGATCGGTTCCCCTTGGCCTTGATCCCTATTTTATATTGAGACATTGACATGAGCATGGGTATGCCCACCTCATCCATATATATGTGTGAGATTATATGTACCTCATCTATTTTTAGAAGCAATACAAATCAAAATCCACTGTAGTTTGAATAAGGATACTCCAACTCTCCACGGTTCTCTCCAGTTTCTCCATCATTGTCACCATTTCTCCCTTGATCCTATGATGTTTGTCGGTCATATGATGAGCTCCTCCCCTTACACATCAGGTGGAAATCTGTTCACACAAAAAATTGTCCATACCATAATTATACACCATAATCCCATCATTATTCCCTCCATTTTGACCTTCATAATTAAATTTCCTCTAAATTGGTCCAAAAAATCATTATTCCTTCCCTCATAAATATAGGGAAGATGTGCATTTATTGCAACAAAATCCCCATTCTCCCCAAAAAGGAGCAAAAAACCCTAAAATGAGAATGAATCATAAACCATGGAAAAATACCGTGCACTATGAAAAACCATGGACCAATACCATGGGCAACAAAATCCTGGATAATTCTATAAATACATTGTGAAGGTCTCCCCACAAATAATTTTTTTTCATCATACTTTCCATTCTTACACTTTGTGAAATCACTGTCATTCACACTTTTACCTTTAGCCACAATATTCCACAATGTATGTTTATTTTACTCCATACACTCCTTGATTCAGATTCCCATTGACAACCATAGGTGGAGAAAATTGGAGAACCAGATCATGGAAGCCATCGGAACACATACTCAAACGGTTGCAGTGGCCCACTTTATAAAGGTATGTTGCATTTGTTTGATTAATTGGAATAAAATTAGAAAATCTAAAGATATTTGTTGTTGTTTGCTTATAAGTCAATGTTGAGTATTTCCCTTGCACTACGAACTCTACCTTTAGATCCCTTTGGTCTAAGGTAGGTGATTTTGCATGTAGCCGGAGAGAAATCTCCACTACAACAAGAATGATGAAGTATTGGTTTGCATAGTTGATGTGTCTTTCAGAACATACCTAAATAAGAGAAGAAGTTCTTGATGACATATCTAAATATTGATATTTGTAGACCAACTATCACATCAAGGCGTACTTCATAAAGAGGTTAAATGTTTTATTCTCTAATCTTGTATTCATTCTTTAAGAAGAAGTGAATATTTAGACTACCTCTTTCTATTTTAAGATATTTATTTGTGCATTTCCTTCGTAAGAGGTTATATGTAACTTTAGGGTGCCCTACATTTAATGATTGTTCTTGGAGTTAAAAGGTGGTTGTAGGAACAACCCTAAAGAGAAAACATTAAGGAGGATGGTTACAAGCCTTCCAGAGCTCCAGATAGAGCATGGGGATGTTTGGAGGGGTTGTACACTTGGAAAGAATTCCAAGGGATGTTTTTTGAATAATGATAGTAAGTCCAAGGGGATCTTGGATCTAGTGGATTCAAATGTATGTGAACCAATGATAGTGTCATCTTTGGGTGGTTTCTTGTACTATGTGACTGTCATTGATGATCTACTTCATGAAGACCAAGCATAAAGTATTTAGTAGGTTTCGGGAGTTCAAGGATTAAGTATAGAACCTTCTGGAAAGAAGGATACTTTTGTGGAATATCATGAGAATTCGAAGGCCTACAAGATCTACATTTCAGATTGAGGTTAGTTTGGATGTTAACTTTAATGAAGAGGTATCCTTCAGGAAGTCTAGAGAGTATTTGATGGAGATTGATTGTGAGGAGCAGGAGGCTCCAAAGGACGAGGGTACAAATTCCTCTAGTACAGTTATTCATCCTTTAGATTATCAGGAGGAACCAACAGAGCTAGTGCATCTACCTAGAGACGTTGTAGTGATGAGGAAGAGGCCAACATGGATTCATGATGCTTTGCATGAGATGCATGCATCTCCCAGTGGTAATTTCAAGGATATCGAAATACCTCAGAGGTTATTGAGTTATTTGGCATTGATGAATCACATCATTGATTCCGAGACTTCCATTTATGAGGAGGCAACATGTTAGAAGATTTGGAAGGATTCCATGATGGAGGAATATTAGTCCATCATGAAGATCAATGGAAATAGTGTCGAGACCCAAGGGGAAGTTACTAGTGACTTCCAAGTGGATATAGAAGATCAAACATGCAGTCTATATTGAAAACTATAGGATATGGAGTTAGCCAGTTTGTAGGCTCAATGAGAGTCATGGATGGTATTTAGTGTTCTTGAGGGAGTAGGAGGCTCGTCTCAGTGGATCCACTTGGTGGGAGATGACATAAATGGATATAAAGTGATCAACAATATAGAAGGTATCCGGTTTCTTCAGTGAAACATACTTATGTGCAGAGAAAGTAGGGTGTCTAGATGCAGAGAGTGCAGGATGCCCAGATGTAGAGGGAGCAGAGTGTCTAGATGTAGAGAGTGTAGGATACCCAGATGCAAAGGGAGAAGAGTGTCCAAATGCAGAGGGAGAATAATACTTAAGTGGAGAGAGAGCAGGGTGCCCCAACATAGAGGGAGTACCTGCAACATAGTTAGTTGATGGTGGAGGAGGTGCCCCAATCAGGAGTACCTCCCTCACCAAGAAGAAGTTGGATTCAGAAATCAAGATGAAGGATCTTGGCCTGATGTATTATTTATTGGGATTAGAGGTGTGGCAAAGACCAGGAGATATATTCCTTAGTCAAGGGAATTATACAGTTGAGCTCTTGAGAGATTCAAGATGATGGTATGAAAATCCATGGCTACACATATGGAGATAAATATGAAGAAGCTGAGTGATTCTGCTTCAGATTCAAATTTGGTGGACTCCACTATGTAAAAGCATGTTATTAGATGCTTGATGTACTTGGTTAACACCAAGAAATATATTCTCCTTATAGTGAAATCCTTGAGCCGGAGACAAGGCATTCACATTGGGTTTCCACAAAGCATGCATTGAGGTACCTACGTGGTATACTTGGATATGGTCTGAGATCTGTATTAGGTGGTGAACTGAGGCTGCAAGGTTATGTAGATTTTGACTGGGCAGGGAGTGTAGTGGACAAAAATATCACTTTGGGGTGTTTCTTCTGCTTAGGATCAACTATGGTATCCTCGTTTAGTGGGAAGCAGACTTCTGTCACATTCAGTACAATATAAATAGAGTATTATGTAGCCGATGTCACAAGTCGTGAAGCAGTGTGGATTCAGAAAATTCTTACAGGACTATTTTGATAATGAGATCAAATATCATTCATCTGAGACATGGTGCAGAAGGGATAAATGCATCTCTAGTACATATCCATAGATGAGTAGCATGGGGCAGACATTTACTCACGGGAAATGACCATGTAATTTGGCTAGTGGTGAATGGCCGAGTCATACAAATGAGAAATATGGGGCATACATTCATCCATGAGAATGGCCATGTATTTTGGCTAGTGGTGAATGGACCATACATATGAGCAACATCGAATATACATTTATCCACGAGAAATGGCTGGTTAGTGCTGAATGAGACATTCACTCACGGGAAATGGCTATCTAGTGGTAAATGATACATCCACTTACGAGAAATGGCCATGTAATTTGGCTAGTGGTGAATGGCCCAGGCGTAGTCTTGGAATAATCGATATATATATTATGGACATTCTTAGGAATAAAGCTTAGCATGATGTAGAATATCTCCCTTTCTGAGAGGGAGTGTTGATGTTTATCTAGGTTACAATATCGAGCAGACATTTAATTAAGGGAAATGGTTGGCCAGTGGTGAATGAGGCAATCACTCACAAGAAATGGCTGGTTAGTAGTTAATGATACATTCACTCATAGGAAATGGCCATGTAATTTGGATAGTGGTGAATTTCCCACGTAGGAGCAATGCTTCTCCCAGGTCATATGGTGTGGAGATGGGCGCCAGGGTGCTCTCACATTTCCTGTTCCAAGATGGAGTGATCTATTTATATTAGAGTGTCTGGCTTGTTTATTTGATAGGGGATCTCATCCCCTTTTGGAATATACAAGTCTAGTCTAATTTTGAATCGACATAGACTCTAAGAAGTGTTCAAGACTTCTTAGTGTGAGTCTATTTAACATTAGGGATCTGTTATCTCCTAAATAAATTAGTCTTCACTAGGTCAAACTCAGAAAATTTATTTTTTCATAATGATAAGATTTCAAGGCACATTATGAAATATGTTGGTAAAGTTTAACAAAGTTGGAATGCCTTATGCTCTGTTTTTCCTTAAAAAATCAAAGTTTAGCCTATCGGTGGCTTAGGCGAACTTAATAGTTCATTAGCCACCGAAAAGCCCATCTTTCGGCAGCTTAACAGTTTGGTCTAGGAATACATTAACCACCGAAAGCTCATTAACTACGTTTTTTAAATATAATTTTGAAGAAAAGCTTTTGGTGGATGAGGTGAACTTCTCAACAGTTCATTAGCCACCGAAAATCCCAGCTTTTGGCAGCTAAAAAAATGGATCCAAGATTACCTTAACCACCGAAAATGCCAAAAGAAGAAAACGGTTAGTACATCCGTCAAAATCAACCATCGTCAGCATGAGGAGCGCCATTATCGAGCACTTGACCACCGAAAATACTGGGACTACGAAAAAATCATGAGCTAGTAAAGAAAAGGTCGTTATGAAACTAAAGTGATGGATAAGAGACCCAAACCCTAGATACCCTCCACCTGTCCCGTGACTGTAGCCGAACCACCACAAAACGTTAAGTCCCAGTTAAAAAGATCATTGCACTGGCCATCTCACGGTTCTCATCAAAACTGACTGTCCCCCTGCTCAAGTGCCAATTACTGATCAACCCCTCAAAATCAGCACCCTCTCCTCAGTCCATTCCACATTTTCCTGCATGCAGCCTAGCTGATCCAAGCCCTTCCTGAATCCAGCATGATAATCTCCTTCCAACAGGGTTTGAATTTTGGTTTTTGCAGGTACAAGGAGAGTAGTCCAGTAATGAAGAAAGGAGGAGGACCTGCCCTCAGACAGGAATTGGGGGACATTGGCTATCTCGAGTCACACCCAGAGGTGTGCCAATTATTCAAAGATGCAGGCTATTATAGGTTCTGTGAGAAAATTCAGGGATCCCACCAGCAAGTGGCATAAGCCTTTACTCTCTCTTTTGATGGCTCAAAGGCATTGATAGGAAAATAAGAGTTCTAGGTTGATGAGGCCCTAATAGCAGAAGTAGCAGAACTCCCAAGGACTGGGGAGAAATGGTTCAAGACCACCATCACGAAGGATGTGGAATTCAGGTCTTACTTGAAGCCTGAACATAAGAATGTAGTATGGAAGAAAATCATCCCTTCAACCTGGCTAGAGGAGAAGTGGCAGCAGTTGTTGAAAGCAATCCTAGTTTATATAACTTGTGAAGGCAGGTATAACAGGGTGATGATATACCACTTTAAATTAATGAACCATTTCACTAGCAGGAGCCCACTGAACCTGCCTTTATACCTACACAAGAGCCTGACCAAGATGTCCCATCAGGTCAAAGCCCAACCCACCAAAATTGCAGGCAGGCTATCCAATCATGGCCTGATAAAGCTCATTATCCAAGAACTGCTGCAAAGAAGAAACATAGCATGGACATACTTCTTATATTGGAATGAGTTTGATACAGGATTGCATCCAGAAGAAAAATTAAATTCTCCTTCAAATAAGTCCACCACTCCTAGGAGTGGCAAGAGGAAGAGAAGGGCCATCTCACCAGTGGCAGTGGATCAGCCCTCCCAAACTCCCAAGACCAACAGAACCAAGAGAAATATGGATTTTAGTGGAAAGGAGGAGGAGGATCCATAACAAGGTAAAAATGCACTTAACCTACCTTACTCAGACTCCGAAGAAGAAGAAGGGTAGGAAGTTGACCTAACAAAGCAGGTTGCAATAGAACATGAGGATTTTCCCTCACCTACACCAAGGGAGGGTCAAGATGAACCAATGTCAGAGACTTCCTCTAGAAAACCTAGGTCCCAGAGAATCAACCAGCTGTTGGGGAAAGTATATGAAATAGAGGTCTTAGAGAGAGAGATAAAAACAACTAATGCAATATTAACCAAGAAAAATACTCAATTGCATAATTCTCTTTTAGAAATGAGAGGGATGTATTTCCTGCTGAAAAAAAGGAATCTGAGATTTATGAAGGACAACACGAGGCTCTACAGGATGATCAGACTATTGAGGTTGTAGATGAAGAATTCAAACCCTAACTCTCGAGCTCACCTTGCACTGGAAACCCTAGTAGAGGCAGTAATAATCCTGCATGATCCCAAGGAAACCCATGATGCTGCTGCTTTTCCAAACCCTATTTAGGTTGAAGAAGTACTAGAAGGATAGAAGTAAAGCTGTAAAAGGGTGATTAAAAGGCTAATTAAAATTTTGCAGAAACAGAGCTTTCAGTGGCTTAGGCGAACGCAACAACTATTCATTAGCCATCGAAAGCAGAGCTTTCGGTAGCTTACAGACCCAAAATTTTGTTTTCTTAACCACCGAAAGCACAAAAATAGTGCAGAAAGACATGCTTCCACACATAACCAATTTTGATTGATCCAGACACCTCAGGGATAAGTTATGAAGTTGAATATTAATTAAAGGCACTAGTAGATTGGGCCTGTTCTAGTTTTGAAGGTGCCAGCGAGGTGAAAAAGGTCACAAACCATACCTAGTTTTGACAAACCGTGACTTATCTGTCAAATAACAGGGCCTAGTTCTACTTCAGTGATCATTACAGTTGTTAAAGAGTTCAAGGAGTGAACAAGTATTAGAGTTAGATAGACTAGCACTTAAATTAGGGTTTTTGACCTAATTGTTTCAAAAACACTTATGTTATCTATTTTTAGTAAATCAGATCCAACTTTTCAGGATCTAAAATAAATTTTGTAAAGGCTATAAAGCCTAGGACTAATGTTGAAGCAAGGGTTCGACTTCAGAGACTTTTAGACACTTATTGTTATCAAGATTCTGATGTTATTCATCATTTAATATAAGCTCTTTTGCTATTATATGTTCAGGTCCCATCTCTTTTCTGTTCTGTACTTGTGCTTGAATGTTTCATTCATGTTTATTCTGTTGACTTAATGCAATATAGCTGCCATCCTATCTCTGTGTGAGTTATTGGAATTGCAAGTATTTTTCCTTGTTATGATTAGCCATTCATATGTGATTGCTTTATATATGAATCCGCCAGCATAGTGAGTTCTCCATTTATTCACCTTATTATCAACCCTCTAAACATTGATAGTTAGAATCCGTATCTATTTGATTGAGTTTTATGCATGTCTTGAGTGAGTGAGGTCTTAGAGGTCATCTGACTTAATCCATTTAGTAAACCATTGAAGAAACATTGAAGTTACCAAGCATCCTTGAGCTGCAACCTAGAGGAGTTTCCTGGAGAGCTAACAAATTGACGTCATTTTTGGGGAGAGGAGATTGAAGCTCAGCTTCCCTGGGGGATGACATAGATCATACTTTGATGATAGAAAAAGTCTAGACACTATTTTGGTTGTAATCATCTATCTGGTGACTCCATTGGAATAAGGTGGCTTCAAGAAGACCAAGTACTAGAGAAAACCCTCAAGGGCCACCAATAACACCTGTTTCAGATCCATAAGAGATTTTAAGAAGAGCAAGGGATTCACTAAGACATACCTCCAGAGCTTCAAGGGGAGCTGCATCAGGCATTTCCAGAGGTATTTCTGCTATTATATGAAATAGACCTCCATTTCAATCTTCTTCTGTTGAAAGATATAATTCTCAAGAATTTATAACTGAATCAAAAAAATTTAGGGTTGAGGAATCTTCAAGCATTGCTGCTTGTGTAGATCCAATCCCTGGTGACTCCACTAAGATAAATCCACCCCGAATACTCTCTCAGCTGCTAACCACACCAACAGTATCTCCTTCTGCCCTTTCCATACCCACCTCCAATATGGCCGCCCCTCTGACCAAAATGGAAAGGATCCTTGTTTCCAGATATGCCCCTATAAATTTGCCTAACTCCCTCTTTGTTATGCCTACTGGATATTATCTCAAATACATGCCTAAGTTTACTGGAGAGGGAGATTTCATAGTTGAAGAACACTTAGAGGCATTCTACAGTTATGCTGAGAATATAAACATTGAACAAGAGGATGTGTGGACTAGGGTTTTTGTGCAAAGTCTAGATGGTTAGGATAGGAAATGGATCAAAGAGTTTCTTGCTGGATCAATAGCAGGCATTGAAGCCCTAGATGACATATTTTTGAAGCGTTGGGGAGAAAGAAGTGACCACCTTTACTATATCACTGAATTTAGAAATCCGAGGAGAGAGAATGGTGAGTCTTTTTCCAACTTAACCAAAAGATTTAACAAGATGTTCAGCAAGATCCCTGCTAAGATCAAGCCAACTGACACTTCAACCAAAATCACCTATGCCAATGCCTTTGATTCTGAGTTATATCTTCTTCTTAGGGAAAGAAGATCAACTTCTTTGTCACTCATGCAAGATGCTGCTCTTGAAGTTGATTCCAATATAGTTGCATCTCAGAAGGTTAAGGGAAAAATGGACATGAAGAAGCAACCCTTAGATCCTCTAGGGGCTTCTTCATCAGAGAATAAAATGGAGAAAATGGCCAAAATTTTGGACAGTCTGACAGCTGAAATGTCTAGACTTAAAGACCAAGGGAAAATACCTATGAGAGGTAAAGGGCCAAATGATTTTTCTCCCTGAAACCCTAATTTTTTCCCTTACAGAAGAAACAACCCACCAGCTCAAATCCTTCCAAGGGATAGGAATCAAGCTGAGGATCAAAGAATCAGAGCTCCTTTTCAGAATGTTGTACTAGAAGAAGAACGATAGTTTACTAAGGAAGAAGGGGAGGTAGAAGACAATATCAACTGTATGGAAGATGAAGTAGATCTCCCTTTCCTGACACAAGCAGACTATGAGGAAGCCCTCATGAATGAGTAGATCATGGAAGAATCTTTGTATCAGGCAGATGATCGAGAAGGTTATAATTTGAGATCCATAATTGTTGTTCCTGTGAAGAAGAGTCCTGCCCCTACAAAGCAGCCTACTCCTCCTACTAAAATTTTTGCTGCTCCTACAAAGAAGATGGCTGCTCCTCCAAAACAACATCAAAATCCATTACAGCCATTAGCCCATGATCCTATTCAGATCAAAGCCACACCACAAGAGGTAAGAACTCTTGACAAATTATCCTATTCTTTCAATCTTGAGTCAGAAATTCAGAAGTTAAAAAGCCCTTTTCCCTTGATAGAGTTGACGAAGAATGATTCCTTCAAGGCATCCATACTGAAATCTCTTTAGCCAAGGACACCCATATATGCTGAATTTGTGAACTTGCAAGATGATAAGCCCTATGATTGAAGAGCTGGATGAGTCTTTCCCACCTTTCTACATATCTTTGAACATCCATGGTAAAATCCTTCACAACTGTTTGCTTGACTCAGGAGCATCCCATAACCTAATTCCAAAAGTAGTGATGGATGAGCTTGGCCTCAGCATTACAAACCCATACCATGACCTGTTCTCTTTTGAATCTAAGAAGGTCAAATTCCTGGGCCTCATCAAAGACCTTGTCATAAACCTCTCCCAGCTGCCTTCAAAAAGCATAGTGATGGACATAGTAGTGGCTGAAATCCCACCTAAGTTTGGCCTCCTTTTGTCTCGCTCATGGAGTAAAAGGTTGGGTGGTACACTTCAGATGGACCTTACATATGCTACAATCCCAATGTTTGGAGGAGAAACCAAGAGACTCTACAGAGAGAACCAGTTCACCTACATCATCAGTAATGCCAAAAAATCTATAAATCATCCCATCTATGTCGTAGACGCAGACTTTGGGGTATGCATCTTGTAGATAGATGATTCCCAGCCAACATCCATGCATCTTACAAGGCCTACCTATCAGCCACCTAAGGAAGTAACCACCTCTGTCTGGAGCATGTTTTTTGATGGGGCCAACACTCAAGCTTCAGCAGGTGCATGTATAGTCCTAATTTCTCCTTCAAAGGTGACTATACATTTGTATTATAAGCTAGATTTCAAGACTACTAACAACATAGAAGAATATGAGGTGTTGCTGTTGGGATTGAAGGCTGCCAAGGAAATGGGAATCATGTGCCTGGAGATCTTTGGAGATGCAGATCTCATCATACAGTAGGTGAACAATAGTTTTCAAGCAAATAATGTTAGGCTGAAGGCATACAGAGATGAGATATGGAAACTCAGGGACTCTTTCATGTTTTTGAACTCTCATATATACCTAGGGCTATGAACCATCTAGCTGATTCCCTTGCTGTCTCTGCAATTATGTTCATTCCCCCTTTGCCTCCTAAGCTGAGCTATGAGATCCAGGTCAAGTATAGGCCATCCCTCCCTGATAATGTGAAATTTTGGAAAGTTTTTGAAAATGATGATGAACTCAATAAATTCCTCCAGGTCATAGATGAGTTTTCTGATATGCATATTGATCAAGAAAACCTAAATATGGAAGAATCCTAGAGGCTCAAATCAAGAGATAAAATAGGAAACCAGAATATTGTTCAGCATCCTAGCAATTATATACCTCGGGGTCTGGTGCCCCTAGAAGAGATTTTTTTATCATAAAGATGTCCCCTTTAAACCTATCAAAAGGGAGAAAGACCCTACTGTCTATGAGCACAACCTAGGTAGCCAAAGTCATCCAAAATTGGTAAATTTGTCCTCTGAGTTAAATGCTAATCAGAAGTCAGAACTGTGTAGTCTTATGAAAGAGTTTGCTGATGTTTTTGCTTGGGAATACAATGATCTAAAAACCTATGACACAACTATAATACAACATAGGATTACCCTAAAAAGGGACACCATTCCTTTCAAACAAAAGTTGAGACCTATCAGTCCCATCCTTCTGCCAGTGATTGAGAAAGAAATCCAAAAGCTCCTTAATTCAAAAATCATAATCCCACTAAGATATTCCAAATGGATTGTAAACCTAGTGATAGTGAGGAAGAAAAATGGGGAGATCTGATTATGCATTGATTTCAGAAACCTAAACAAATGTTCTAAGAAAGACAACTACCCCTTTCCCAAGATGGAGCATCTGTTGCAGAGAGTCTCAGGAGCTAGGGTCATGTCATTCCTAGATGGTTTCTTTGGCTACAATCAAGTTTCTATACACCCCGATGATCAAGAGAAAACTGCATTTACCACTCCATGGGGTACTTTCATGTATGCCAAGATGCCATTTGGGCTAATGAATGCTGGGGACACCTTTAAGAGAGCCATGGACATAGATTTTGTGGGATTGGAAGACAAATTTGTTCTCATATACCTTGCTGACCTCATTGTTTACTCCAATAGCCATGAAGAACATTTGCAACACTTGAGGAAGGTGTTTTTGAAATGTAGACAGTTTGGGATATCCCTAAACCCAAAGAAGTATCAATTTGCTCTCAAGGAGGGAAAACTCCTAGGTCACATAGTCTCAGCAGAAGGTGTGAAGATTGATCCTGTTCAAGTTGAAGCAATCCAGAAGTTGTCCATACTTAGGTCAAAAAGGGACATCCGGTCATTCCTGGGTAAGATAAATTTTGTCAGGAGGTTTATCCCAAATCTTTCTGAGTTGGTAAAACACATAACCTCTATGTTGAGGAAGGAAGCTGAAATCAAGTGGACAGAGCAAGAAAGAAACTCTTTTGAAGCCATCAAGAAGGCTATCATGGAAGCTCCCACTCTGATTAGTCCAGACTACACCAAGGGTTTCTACATTTTCTCCTTTCCTTCCTATGACACAGTGGCAATAGTTCTGTTGCAGAAAGATGATGAAGGCTTTGATCACCCCATTGCTTTCTTCAGCAAGACATTGAGGGATGTTGAACTGAAATATGATCCTATTGAGAAATAGTCCTATGCTCTCATCAAGTCACTGAAAGCCTTTAGGATTTACATTCTACATGCAAAGGTCCTTGCCTATGTCCCTTCAGCTACTATGAAGGATGTCTTGACCTAGCTTGACATTGATGGAAAGAGAGCTAGATGGATTTCCAAGCTTATTGAGTTTGACATAGAAGTAAATCCCACCAAGCTAGTGAAAGGCCAAGGTCTAGCTAAGCTCATGGCTGAAGAAAATTGTGATCTTTTGGGAATGAATTTCATTGGTATAAATTCAACGAACCTACAGACAGAGGTAGCAGCAGAAATAGTTCATGAGCAGCATGACAGTCAACAGGTGGTTGATAACTTGTCCTCATGTGAGTGGTACTCAAGTATTATTCATTTCTTGTAAATTTTAGAAGTTCCCCCTGGGCTTAGTCTGACTCAGGCACAAGCTCTTAAGCTTAAGTTTGTTAAATTTTGTATAATTGATAAGCTGCTGTATTGGAAAGATCCTTCTAGTGTTTTGTTGAGATGCTTAGATAAAGAAGAGTCAGTTCAGGTCATACATAAGTTTCATTCAAGCACATGTGGGGGCCGTCATTACTGGAAGACCACACAGCCCACAAGATTCTGAGGGCTGGGTACTATTGGCGTATTCTTGTCTCTGATGTGTGTACCTTTGTAAGAGCCTATGAAAAGTGCCAAAGATTCATAGGAAAGCAGTAGCTCAGATATTTTCCCCTTAGACCTATTGTAGTGAATGGTCCTTTCCAGCAGTGGGGTCTTGATTTCATAGGTGATATTAATCCTACATCAAGTGGTCATCACAAGTGGATCCTAGTAGCCACTAATTATTTCACCAAGTGGATAGAGGCAGTCCCCACAAGGAATGCCACTCATCAAGTCATTATGAAGGTTTTATATGAGAACATCTTTATCAGATTTGGTTGCCCAATAAGGCTAGTGACTGATAATGCACCAGATTTTAAATTCGGGGCATTGATTAACATGTGTGAGTCAATGGGCATTCAATTGGTGCATTCCACTTCCTATTACCCTCAAGGAAATGGCCTTGCTGAGTCATCCAATAAAATCCTGGTTATAATCATCAGAAAACTATTGGAGAATAATTAGAAGAGCTGGGATTCTAAGCTAAAGTTTTCTCTATGGGCTGACAGAGTGACTGATAAAAAAACCATAGGGACTTCTCTTTTCAAGTTGGTTTATGGTACCAAGGCCATTTTTCCCATTCAGCTGATTCTACTAGTTGAAAAATTCTTTCAGGAGGAACAGGATGAACCAAATGACATGGTAAGGAGGATGCTTGATTTGGTGGAGTTGCAGCAAGTTAGGGAACATGTGGTGGAGAAGTCAAAAGCTCATCAAAAGAAGATTAAAAGTATTTTTGACAAGAAGGAAAAGGTGGACAATTTTCAGGTTGGAGATTGGGTTCTCAAATGGGATGCTGTTAGGAAAGACAAGGGAAATCATGGTAAATTTGACTCTCTATGGATAGGCCCTTTTGTGATAGCTCAGGTGCAACAAAACAACACTTTCAAACTGAAAAATATGGAAGGAGAGGAGGTGTTTGATGGCCCAATGAATGGGCGATTTTGAAACTCTATTTCATCTAAGGTTTTAAAACCTTGTTATTGTAAAATATTATTTCTGTTGTTTTTTTTTTTTTGCAAAATAAACTCCATGCCCAATGGAACAATAGAAGATAGGTTTAATTATTATTTTTCAGGAAAGGAATTTGGTCTGGCGTTCTTGGGACCTCACAAGAAGGTTCCCATCCCCAAGTAGGAGCTAGATGTTATCTCCTAAATAAATTAGTCTTGACTAGGTCAAACTCAGAAAATTTATTTTTTGCGTAGTGATCAAGATTTCAAGGCACATTATGAAATATGTTGGTATGTTTCACAAAGTTGGAACACCTTATGCTCTGTTTTTCCATAAAAAAATCAAAGTTTAGCTTTTGGTGGCTTAGAGGAACTTCTCAATAGTTCATTAACCACCGAAAAGCCCAGCTTTTGACAGCTTAACAGTTTGGTCCAAGAATACATTAACCACCGAAAGCTCATTAACTATGTTTTTTAAATAAAATTTTGAAGAAAAGCTTTCGGTGGCTTAGGATAACTTCTCAACAGTTCATTAGCCACCGAAATGCCCAACTTTTGGCAACTAAAAAACTGGATTCAAGATTACCTTAACCACCGAAAACACCAAAAGAAGAAAATGGATAGTACATCCGTCAAAATCAGCCATCGTCAGCATGAGGAGCGCCATTATCAAGCACTTAACCATTGAAAAGACTGGTACTGTGAAAAAATCATGAGCTGGTAAAGAAAAGGTCATTATGAAACTGAAGTGATGGATAAGAGACCCAAACCCTAGCTACCCTCCACGTGTCCCGTGACTGCAGCTGAACCAACACAAAACGTTAAGTCCTAGTTAAAAAGATCACTGCACTGGCCATCTCACAGTTCTCATCAGAACTGACTTTCCCCCTCCTCAAGTACCAATTACTGATCAACCCCTCAAAATCAACACCCTCTCCTCAGTCCATTCCACATTTTCCTGCATGCAACCTCGCCGATCCAAGCCCTTCCTGAAACCAACACGATAATCTCTCTCCAAAAGGGTTTGAATTTTGGTTTTTGCAGGTACAAGGAGAGCAATCCAGTAATGAAGAAAGGAGGAGGATGCCCTTAGACAGGAATTGGGGGACATTGGCTATCTCGAGTCACACCTAGAGGTGTGCCAATTCTTCAAAGATGCAGGTCGTTATAGGTTCTGTGAGAAAATTCAGGGATCCAACCAGCAAGTGGTAGAAGCCTTTGCTCTCTCTTTTGATGGCTCAAAGGCATTGATAGGCAAAGAAGAGTTTCAGGTTGATGAGTCCCTAATAGCAGAAGTACCAGAACTCCTAAGGATCGGGGATAAATGGTTCAATACCACCATCATGAAGGATGCAGAATTCAAGTCTTACTTGGAGCCTGAACACAAGAATGTAGTATGGAAGAAAAGCATCCCTTCAACCTGGCTAGAGGAGAAGTGGCAACAGTTGTTGAAAGGAATCCTGGTTTATACAACTTGTGAAGGCAGGTATAACAGGGTGATGATATACCAATTTAAATTGATGAACCATTTCACTGGCAGGAGTCCACTGAACCTGCCTTTCTACCTACACAAGAGCCTGACCAAGATGGCCCATCAGGTCAAAGCCCATCCCACCAAAATTGTAGGCAGGCTATCCAATCATGGCTTGATAAAGCTCATTATCCAAGAACTAATGCAAAGAAGAAACATAGCATAGACATACTTCTTATATTGGAATGAGTTTGAGACAGGCTTGCATCCAGAAGAAAAAGTAAATTCTCCTTCAAATAAGTCCACCACTCCTAGGAGTGGCAAGAGGAAGAGAAGGGCCATCTCACCAGTGGTAGTCGATCAGCTCTCTCAAACTCCCAAGACCAACATAACCAAGAGAAATATGGTTTTCAATGGAAAGGAGGAGGAGGCTCCATAACAAGGTAAAAATGCACTTAACCTGCCTTACTCAGACTCCAAAGAAGAAGAAGGGCAGGAAGTTGACCTAACAAAGCAGGTTGCAACAGAACATGAGGATTTTCCCTCACCTACACCAAGGGAGGGTCAAGATGAACCAAATGTAGAGACTTCCTCTAGCAAACCCAGGTCCCAGAGAATCAACCAACTGTTGGGGCAAGTATATGAACTAGAGGTCTTAGAGATAGAGATAAAAAAGAACTAATGCAATATTAACCAAGAAAAATACTCAATTGCATAATTCTCTTCTAGAAATGAGAGGGATGTACTTGCTGTTGCAAAAAAGGAATCTGAGATTTATGAAGGACAACACCAAGCTCTACAGGATGATTAGACTATTGAGGTTGCAGATGAATAATTGAAACCCTAACTCTCAAGCTCACCTTGCATTGGAAACCCTAGCAGAGGCAGCAATAAGCTTGCAAGATCCTAAGGCAGCTCATGATGCTGTTGCTTTTCCAAACCCTATGCAGGTTGAAGAAGTACCAGAAGGACAAAAGTAAAGCTGTAAAAGGGTGATTAAAAGGCTAATTAAAATTTTGTAGAAACAAACTTTCGGTGGCTTAGGAAAACGCAACAGTTGTTCATTAGCCACCAAAAGCAGAGCTTTCGACATCTTTCAGACCCATAATTTTGTTTTCTTAACCACCGAAAGCACATAAATAGTGCAAAAAGACATGCTTCCACACAAAACCAATTTTGATTGATCCAGACACCTCAGGGATGAGTTATGAAGTTGAAGATTAATTAAAGGCACCTGCAGATTGGGTCTGTTCCAATTTTGAAGGTGCCAACGAGGTGAAAAGGGTTACAAACCCTACCTACTTTTTACAAACCGTGACTTGTCTATCAGATAACAGGGCCTCGTTCTACTTCAGTGATCACTACAGTTGTTAAAGAGTTCGAGGAGTGAACAAGTATTAGAGTTAGATATACTAGCACTTAAATTAGGTTTTTTGACCTAATTTTTTCAAAAACAGTTATGTTATCTATTTTTAGTAAATCAGATCCAACTTTTTCAGGATCTGAAATAAATTTTGTAAAGGCTATAAAGCCTAGGACTAATGTTGAAGCAAGGGTTTGACTTCATATACTTTTAGATCCTTATTTTTATCAAGCTTATGATGTTATTCATCATTTAATATAAGCTCTTTTGCTATTATATGTTCAGGTTCCATCTCTTTTTTGTTCTGTACTTGTGCTTGAATGTTCAATTCATGTTTATTATGTTTACTTAATGCAAGATAGCTGTCATCCTATCTCTGTGTGAGTTATTGGAATTGTAAGTATTTTTCCTTGTTATGATTAGCCATTCATATGTGATTTCTATATATATGAATCTGCCAGCATAGTGAGTTCTCCATTTATTCAGCTTATTATCAACCCTCTGAACATTGATAGTTAGAAGCCTTATATATTTGATTGAGTTTTATGCATGTCTTGAGTGAGTGAGGTCTTATAGGTCAGCTGACTTTATCCATTTAGTAAACCATTGAAGTTACCAGGCATCCTTGAGCTGCAACCTAGAGGAGTTTCCTGGAGACCTAACAGGATCTTTGCATGAATAACTGTGCATGTGAGGATATGATCATAAACAAGTACACATTTTCTATGAAGAAGAAATAACCAAGAAGACAAGTTGACCATTGAAGATGTCCCATATAACATTGAATAAATTCCAAATAAGATTAAAGGCAAAGAAAAGTCAGTTTAGAAAAAAGAACAAATATTCCCCAACAAAAAGACAAGTCCGCCCCAACAAGTGAAAATCAAGTGAACAAAAGAATATAAATAAAGTGCTTTAGCATTTCATCTTCATGCTCAACATTCAACATCATATTTGCTACATTGGTGCGAACTTTCCAAGGAGGGATAACGAAGAACACAAGGAGTAATTTTGGGGTTTCTTATTGTCTCTAGAATATTCTCTACCTTTCTAGGGTTTATTGTGAAGAAGTACGAACCTCTTATCTTGATAGGGTTTCTCTTTATGATTGGTAATGTACTTGTAATATTGGACTGATTTCTTATGAGAAAAAGTTGTTGGGTTTTCTCCCAAGTTTGAGTTTCCTAAGGTAAAATTATTGTGTTTATTGTACATGGATGTTTTTCTATGATATTTTGTTTCCACTGCAATTTAAGTTGAAATTTTTAGTGTACAATTATTCAATGAAAATTGTGGGATGAAATGAATGCTTGAAATCATTGTGAAACAATTGTCAATATCTGGAAATAGATAAAAATTCAACAAAATATCTACAATGGCATGTAACCCTTACATATTCTAAAATTTAAACACATCTCCAAGAGATAATAACAATTTCCATACTATCATGAATCCCAAGCCTTAAATTATCTCAACTAAGATGTCAACCACAAATTTCACAACTAGCTTGTTTAAAACTTCATCAAAACCCATAAAATACCTCTAACATTACCTATCTTTGTCATCACGTGTTTGTTCCACAATTATAGGGGTACAACTTGCATCTTCACCCATATTGGATGTACAATCACCTTTTCTACCCTCAAATCAAAACAAAGAATCCATTGTTTCAACATTAGACTCAATAATGAACCTCGAAATGGATTTACTATAAGTTCCCCATTTGAACATAAAGGCCATCCAACCTTGAGACATGATATGGAAGATTGGCACGTATCCTAGTAAATTTTCCCAAACATTATGAACCAAATTTTATATAGTTTTTTTTTAATTAATTAATTAATTGTTTCCACAAGGCTACCAAAGAATCTTTGAACCAAATATTTTTCTTGCATTAGGGATTTTTATTACATGATGTCTTCTCCAAAAATGAACTATACCTTCTCGACCCTTAGTCTAACAAACTTCCTCTTGTCCCTTGTAGCCTAGATATTAGAAGAGGGTTTCTCACTATAAACACCAAAGGTCCTCACTAGTTCATGTAAACTAAGGTCCTTCTTACCACCATCATAGCAAGTACCTTCTAGTCTATGACCGTTCGAACATATAGTATCCACAAACCCTTTCACATCCTCTACATGGATACCAATTCCAACCTTACCAAACCTAATCCTCTATTATTGTTTTCATTTTGAACACTATTAAATAAGTGGGAATAACAGTTGGGTTGATGTGCTTCCTAGTGGGGAAGTGTTGTACAGGACAATACACCCTTGTAACCTAGGTTCTGGGGTTACCAACTTACTATTAGACTTGCAGACAAGCAACTTTTACAGAAATTGAAATGAGAATAGGAACATAGTTTGGCTTACCGGGTTTATGACGGTTGATCCAAGCCTGGTATTCTCTCGCTTCAATCTTCTCCAAAGCTTCTAGGGTTGCTTCTCTTCACCTGCAAAGAGCCAATTCTTCAAGCAATATCTCATACATATATATATATATATATATATATATATATATATCAGAGGTTAGATGAAAAACATATTAATAATATAAATGACATTATTCATTAACCAATATACATGAGAAAAGCACAATACATAGATTGGAAGAAGAATTCTCTTTATTAACAAACAATGAATAGGTGAGAATACAACCCAGCCTCTAACACAAGGACTCCTCTGCAAACGAGGACTCTGAGTTCTGCTGCTCCAAGACTCTGAAGATATACCACCAGCATAACTTTTCTCTTCCAAAATTTATTGATTAGCCCCATCCCAAGGCCTCTATTTATACATGGAAAATAGAGAGGTTTCGAAGGTTAGGATGGTTAAGATAGTTGGGATAGTTATGGATTAAGGCCCAACTAATCTCATCTAATCATGATTTATATTTTTTAATGTCGAATTAAGGCACACACGAGTATTAATATAGGAAAGGCGTGTATGACACGTTTGTTTCTCAAGGAAAACTCGCTTATGCAAGGTACACGTTGGTTGCAATGCACATAGTCGCGTGTCCAACCCAAAACTCAGAATAAAAATATATCAGGTTGGTCTGGAGATCATGCATCAAATTTCATGCACATCTATAGTGTTTTGGCCACTTCAATCCTAATTGTCCTTTTGTGTACCGACATAATGAATGTCAGCACTCAGACGGAGAAGTGCCATTTTGGTTGATAACATATGCCCCCTAATGTGCGAGGTCAGAGGAAAGCGATGGCCAAAATAAATTACAATATTTATATTGGAGAACTCAGAAGTCTAAGGAAGCATAGGAAGTACCTGAAACAAATACATATCAATGTCGTATACAAAATCATATCTGAGGATGCCATGTTCAATATATTAGAACACTAGCTCCTTTAAAATATTTGATTACATCATAGGATACGGGTACAATACCACGTATATTACAAAGGTGGATCGAAGCCACAATATACAATGATGAGTCTTCAAAATCTGGAAGCTGTGTAACTGATCATAACATAATCTTGCGCAACTTAGTTTATAAATGTGAACCTAAGGTCTTCATCGAAATCCAAAGGAGCCAATACAATCCTTACCATTTGAATAGATGTGTTGAAGTCGAACATGGAAATAAATCAACATATTTTCAATCAAATAGATGAAACTGGCAAACTGAAGCAAAGGAGTTCACCAATAATGATAGTGAAACCTAAGGTACCATCGTCAAAACTCTAGGTCTTCGTCTTCAGGAAGTGCTAATGAGAAACGATACTGTGATGAGGAAGGCAATAGATCCTCCAACGGATCACAAGAGTGACTAGGAACTGGATAGGGGAAGGTAGACACAAATGATACTCAGATAGGATAATGATGGAATCAGGATAATAATCAGATGCAGGGATAAATCCTTGAACAATGAGCATGACACAGAGATGACCCAAGGCAGCTTTTAACTTTGCATATAGGACAACTAAACTTATCTGTCATGTAGGAGACATTATCAGACTCCCCATGTATAAAGGACAAGTGGAGGAGTAAGAAACTTGAAGTAATAGCTGCTGAGCTGGAAGTGTACACTGAGACATGAATATCGGAAAGTTCAGAGAGTGCTATGTTCAAGGAAGACATGCTGCCACTGTTTGTAACCCAAAAATAATACTTCTTCCTTATATTTCCTATTAAATTTTAACAAGTCCAGGAAATTCAACTCGAGTCTCTCTTCATTTTTGACAAGATTGAAGAGGGGAGAGAATAATGCTTGATAATGTCACTGATTCATGGATTTTACGAGCCCAAACTAGTACATGCTTGTTGGTGTTTTCATGTTTACTGAGAGTCTGAAAAATCCGAAGAAGACTCCAAGGGGGTGCTTTTTCGTCCAATTTAGTCTCTTGAGGCTGAAAAAGTATAAAACATACCACAGAAGAAATCTCTTAGTTTCCGAAGAAGTAAGGTGCACCTTTTTCGTACTTAGTCAGGGAGGTCCGAAAAAGGTTAAATTACCACCTACCCAACACTCCTTCAAAAACAGCTTATAGCTTGAGTTTTATGAGTGTGAAGGAAAGCAAGATCACTCAGAAAGATCCATTTGGTTATGAGAAATGGGGCTTACAACAGTAAACTCGATGGTTTGTTCTTTAGTTTTTAACGAGCATGAAAGAGACATAAAGTACACTCGAAATCTTTTTCATGTTTAGGTCCAGAGCACAAAAAAGAGAAAACTAAGCTCATACTGGGCGCTCATTTTCCGTAAGTTTAGTCCCTCAGGTCCGGAAAAGCGATAAACCTACACCTGAGAATACTCTTCTCAATTCCGTAGAAAAGAGAGTGTTCCTTTCTTGTATTATTCCACATGGTCCGAGAAAGTGCTAACCTACCACCAATGTGGATGCCCATTCACATATTCTTAACGAGCATAAATGGACAAGTTTACTCGGCAATCAAGTCTATTTTGAAGAGTTAGACTTGCGCCTAAAGAAACTCCATAAGGGCGGGGAGCCTTATAAAGGGGATAGCTTGTAAAAGAGACCAAAATGAGGCTCAATTTAGCGTGAAAAATAGCTAAGAAGGCTCCCCTAAACCTATGACAAATGCGGCATGAGTACCAAAAGACAATCAATGTGTTCTAATCTAGGGTACTGTTGCAGCTGCAACTGTTTTTCCCAAATTTTTAAAATTTTGGACCCTCCTTGTTGATTTTATCTTGCTTGGTTTTATTTGGATTCCTGAACTCAGTTGTCCTTCTGCTACAATTTTGATTTTTTGAGTTTGATTCGAGGTAAACTGTTTTCTTTCATTTCTGAGGTTGAATGATCTAAAAGCCTTTGTTTAGCTAATACTTTTGACTGTGGAACTTCAAGTTTTGATTTGTAAATGTTTTCATATATCGCTGTCGGAAATCTTTTGAATAATACATCAGGGCCGTAGTTCCTTACGGAGGCGCCGTTGCAGAAGCTAAACGATGAATATTTCGGCGGATAGCTCTTTTTTGTTCCGATGCCGCGATTTTATTTTTTAATTTTCTTTTCTTTGCGCTAGCGAAAAGGTTTTTTGACTATTGATCGGAGGGCTAGTCTTTTTAGTCACTGACACGGCGGCAGCGTTGAGGTTATCATCGCCGACATTTAGTCATTGAAACTTTCGATCGCCGTGGTTTTTCATTTGAAAGCGGAAGCCGTAATCTGTTTTTTCCCGCCATTGCGGCTGAATAGCACACTATCTTTCCAATGTTTAGTTGATTTATTTGCCGATGCATTTCTAGTTAGTTCGTCATTCCTCCAATCGATGATGGTGTCCTATTGTCGCGGAAGCCGTAGTCCTTATGTCTTCCACCGTTGCAGCTCCTTAATGCACTAACCATCAGACTTGTAGGTTTTTTTTTTCCCGCCGATGAGAGTGTTGTTTTCGCCTGATGCTTAATATTTATTACTTCTGACTGTCGGTAGGGTTTTCCCACTGTTTTTGTTGTGCTGTTACTCTATTTTATGGGATGGCAGAGTTTTCCCATGGGTGCTGGTTGAGTTGAGGATTCTGGGATGAAGAGCGCAGTTTGGGGGTTTGGTGTTGTGAGGAGTGGTGTTTACTTTGTCCTTTTTCATGCTTTCATCAGAGGTTGTCAAATTGGCCCAAATGTGGCCTAGATTGAGATAAAAAGTCTGTTTTTTGGACTTGTGTTTTTAGTTTGGACAGTGGATTTAGAGGATTTTCAGGCCCAGCTTGCAGGATTCTCTTTACCTTATATTTTCATGCTTTAAATTTGTTTATAGTTCATTTCACATAATGCATGTATTGATACAATTTGTGTTACTTTGTCAAACGCTAAGTGATCTAAGGGCTGGTTATTCATGATAGGGTGATTGCTGCTATAGAGAAGACATGTCTAGAAGACAAAGAAGAAGAAAGGAGGCAGCAAGGAAGGAAGAGAAAGAAAATGCAGAAGCAGAGATGAGGAAAGAAAAGAAGAAAGTCAGGTCTAAGCTCAACAGGATCTAGCAAGGGACCAATGGATTACTGAGCATAATCAATAGAAGCAGAGGCCCAGGCTTGGAAAAGTTCGTCAGTTACCAAGCTGGTTCCTTTTCATAAAAGTGCTTTTAAATCTTAAATCTGAAATGTAACGTTTGTATGAATCATGAGCACTCACAAATGGACAAAATTGTGAGATTAAAATGGTTGGGGGAGCCCAAAGGTCACCGAGGGGAAGCCCAAGAGTTTTGCTTGTAGTATAAGTATAGGAGAGTTAGATAGTAGAGGTACTTTTTCCCAGATAGATTTGTGAGAGTATGATGTAAGAAGAACTATTTCCTTTTGCATAAAGAAATTACAAGTTTCCTGTTGGAGAAAGCTTTGTGGAAGGTTTCAAATGTTGTGCAATGGATTTGTTGAATGTGAACTATTTCATTTTCAGCTGTTATCCACTAACTGTGAGATCGTTCTAACTCTTTGAACCTATGTTCTTGTTATGAATGCACTCTAGTTCATTCTATGAAATTTCCACTATGAGTAATGAATGTTGTTCATAAACAATTAGCTATCTGGCTGTTCATATATCTATAAATGTTCATGTGTTTTGAAAAGAGGAACAACTATCTGTGATTTTTCTTAACGCATGCGCAAAATACATTACTCATTGATAAATGATAATCGAGTTGTAACCGGTAAAACCCTTTATTTTTGTTACTTGACCTACAGTAGCCGGACCTTAAACCAGACGGATTCCCCATACCAAACAGTAACGGGCTAGTTGGGAATGTTTACTGGGGAGAATCCCTAACTGTTGTTACCTGCGATTTTCCAGGCCTCAACAGGTACTCATGGAGGGAAGGCCATATCCATGGAAGAACAATGGTATAGACAAAGTAATAATGGTTAAACACCATAGTCTGTGGTCAAAGTAGTGATCCTATGGTTAAAATGGATTAGGTATAGATGTAAAAATGCATATAAATGACCAAAATCCTATCCTATATGAGTGAATAACCACTTTAAGTGACCTTGGACCTATTGCATTACGAAAACATGACATGGCATTAGTTTGATTATAATAGAAATTAAAAACTATAGGTTAAAAAACCCACAATTTGAAATTATTTATATATATAGTCTAAAAATAGAAATCAAACATACCATTTCATATTTTTACCCAATATAGACAATTTTTTACCTCCGACCACAATCGCTCGGTGTGGACAAAAAAGTCGACTATTTCCGAATCCGCAAGTGCCAGGTAAGCTAGCTCTTCATTCTCTTCCATTTTAATCGTTTACATTTTCAATTTTATGCAAATTTTGATGTTTTAAGCATGTCTTAAGGGGGTCGTGCAGTACACATGGGTAGGTGACTTACATAGTCGCGTACATGCGACTTGCCCGAAAGCAAACCGTGTGTCATACGTGACCTGTCTAAAAGACAGTCGCGTGTACTGTGCGACATAGAAAAAAATAAGTTAGGGCCAAAATCAAATTATTTTGATGAATTTTAATGTTTGATAATGTCTTTATGGACAGGTTAAAACATGGTGTTGGAGTGGAGGGAGTGGGAACATGAAGATATGGACGGAGAGGTACTCCAAAATGATGCCACCATGCAATATTTGTGGCAAAGTGGGTTGTTAAATTTCTTTTGCACTTCACCTATGCGGGCCCACGTCCGTTTGCTAGAGTTTTTAATTGGCTATTGGGATCATGACCTTGGGGCCTTTGACCTTCAAGGTGAAATTCTTGAGGTGGCACTAGAAGACATATACTTCATAACGAGTTTGTCTAGATAGGGAACACCTGTCAACCTCGAGGGTACTGGTAGGGATGGTGACCCTATGAGTGTTCAGGATTACATAAACACTTACTGCACACCCAACAGTCTGGAAAAGGGATCATGCATCCCTATTGTACATATTAGTAACTTCCCATTGCAAGTGTTGGTAAGTACTATAGTGAGGGTTGCAGGATCATCATCACTCCATCTTGCTACTCGGAACCAGATGAGGATTGTTGTAGAGTGTCTACAGGGGACTGTGTTTGACTGGTGCTCGGGAATAATCTCGATAATAAAAAAACAACTCTCTGACTGTAAGAGAGGCCGATGGAAGAAATTTGGGTAATCTAGTGTATTGGTGGCCTTCTTCTTCTTTGAGAGTGCTTGCAATTAGCCCTGCGGTACCACTTCTATCCTTCTCTCCTCGTCAGCCTAGACTGACTAGGTGGGGAGAGATTTTCCTCCGCCAGGGCAACGGTGGGTCGGTTCAAAGCGTATATGATGATGAATTCTACCTATGGTGGGGGCGACAGCTTCCAACACTAGAGCAATTTCCATACGCTGGTTTGGACTTTCAAGGTGACAATGACCTTTTCCTCCCTCCTAGAGGAGTATGGGGAGCATTAGGTAGTTTGTTTTTTCAAAAGTTTTAAATTTTTATGAATTTTTATCATAAAGATATATACATATGTTTAAGAGTTTTTAATCCATTAATGTTTTAAAATGCATATATTGGACCTATCCATCCTGAAGGAAATCCTAGGATGTATGTACGACCGATGGTAGGGGAAGATCAGGGTTTGATGAGGGTACTTGAGGGGAAGCTGGCCAGGCTTACCCACGGGGTCTCAAACATTCGTATTGAGCATATCCCTACCATCATGCATGAAATTGTTGTTGGTATTCCACCTATCTGGATACGCCTTATGAGAAGGGTAGCCATGGCTGTATTTGTCTACACAGAGGCCGTTGAGGCTGTTGCAGCTGAAGAAGCCGAGGAGCCTCGTGATTAGGGTGACCAAGGAGATCAGGATGACCAGGGTGGTCAAGATTAGGTTTAGGGCCATTTAATGGATTGTGGTCCATTTCTTTTATATTTATAAAGTTATGACTAGATCTGAGGCTCAAGAACTCGACCTATCTATATGGACAGATATTCACATATATATATATATTGCCGGTTTATTTACATGTGTTTACAATGTATCTGTTGAGTATTTTTATGAAATGTGTGTTAAGTGCCAATCTAAGATATAATTTGCATATGCATCAGTTAATGAATTTTGATTTCTTGGAATATGATTAAATGTAATAAAATCAAAATTTCTTTCCAATAACCTAACTTGCAAAAATTGACGTAATAAAATATGGTTTCGCACCTAAAAAGATCGATTGAGCTGGGAAACCACCAGTTGAGAGTCAAGTCTAACTTCCAATTGGGTGATGCCACGTGACAAGGAATCCCATAAAATCTCAATGAAGGCCCTGTACTCAGCCACATTATTGGTAGCAGGACCTAGGCAAGCAACTCCAGAGGCAACTAGTTGTCTTGAGGGTGAGTAAATAACCCATGTGGCTGAAGCCAGGTTGCAAGTGTGACGACTAGTGCCATCTGCAAAACCTACAAACCACTCAGAAGACATCTATAAGAACCAATAGATGATATAAAAACACAAACTGGCTAGTTATTGTACATAAGGACTACATACAATAAAATACATGAAAAAGGTACTAAGCCTAAGTATAGTATTTTTTCCATCTTCGTCAAACAGGTTTAGAATCAAGGTAGGTTCGGATTCCAAGTTCAATGATATATGGATCTATGCCTATTAAGGATGACCAGACACATGCATCATGAAATTCCTTTAACAAGGCAGTATATATGGAAACTTCTTCTAAACGAGAGTTTGCATAATTATGCATAGTTTCAACGATGTCAAGGTTTGAAAAGATATTGGTAGAACCAACGTCTTCCGCCAGTCTCATATTAAACTCTTGGTTTTGAATTCTACTTAGCTCGGGAAGGAAGCGGGATCTACGGTAAAGGTATTGACAGATCTTATCTCGCCCACTCATGGTTTCCAAGATGGCTTTATCCGAAGGCAAAACCATATCTAAGCAGTTGTCAGAATGTGAAGAGTTTTCTATCCAAGCAGGCAGATAGACTTCATCCAACTCTCCAGAGACTGAAGAAAGATTCAAAAAAGGATCAGCAGTGGTGTCAACAATAGCTTGACAAATCACGTACATTGCCGATGAGGGCACTTTAGGTTCATTACGAGAAGTAAGAACCAAAGGATCTATCTTATCGACAACCGTCTCGACAGAATTCCCAATATAGGTAGAACCTAAATAGTTTACAGGGGCTGGGATATCAAAGGTTCCCATTAGCGATGTATACATACCAACCCCCAAGATCTCATTAGCTGGTCTAACTTGATCAACCAATGGTACAGTGGACTCATTAGTTTCCATACGGCCCTTCCGAGTGAAACTGAGTTGGTCAACAATGACCAAATTCCCTTCGTGTGGAAACACTACCACTCGAAGAACGACCAAGGAAATTGCACCCATAACATAAGTCCAACTTCTCCCCAGAAGCAAGTTATAATCCAAAGGAGCATCAATCATCTCTACTTCAACAGACACTGCCTTCCCTGCCAACTTAATCTCAAAAGCTGGTAGGATACCATGTGGATGAAATGACCTTCCGTTGAAAGCAGTAAGTAGGGTGTTCGATGGAACTAGCTCTAGAGATCCAAGAGCCTTCCAGCAAGACAAGGACATGACACATGTGGAAGCACCTTCATCAATAATTGACCTTCCAATGGTTTTTCTGCCATGGATGACATCTATTGACAAAGCCACATGATACAGCAGGCGAATTTTTGACATCAAAAAAATTAAACTTCGCCATAAGGCTCGATGAATCCATACTAACTAAGGCAGCTAAGAGTGCATCTCGCTGAGCGGGACAACTCTGTAGCACCTCCAAAGCTGACATCGCATAAAGGGTTTGAGATAAATATTCAACTACAGAGTAATTGGCTGTAGCCCTAGCATTAGGATTGTGCAATGCTTTCTTGAAGACACCTTTCGGTATCTTAGGCATAGGTTCAACAGGTTTTTTTATTGTGAGAGGGTCATAAATTTCACTTATAGACTTACCCTTCTGAGGTGCCTCTGTCTCATAGTTCTTATTTCTAGTCTAGAGTAATGTCTCGGATCGAACCATGTTGATATAATTTTTTTCAGGGGTATTAGAAGTTCCCCCATCTACGTTAGAAACTGAAGCTGCATTCTGTCCTTGGGGAAATGGATCCTTTAGGACAGCCGGTTGTTGATTTTTTAGCAGTTTATGAGCTTCATCTATAAGAGGGCATTGATGGTTCAGGTGATCTTCATGGCACAACTTACAGGGAAATTTCACCTTCTTCTTCTTTTTTTTTCTCCCATCAACATTATTTGTGGGTTTTGGCTTATTTTGGTTTCCTCACCTTTCTTCCCCTTTTTCTTTTTCCCACTGGGCTACTGATTGCCCTTTTGGGAGGATTGAGCAAAAATGTTTTCATTTTTGGATGAGGGGGCAACCTTTGCTGCCTTCGCTGTAGACTATTTAACATACAACTCATGGATTTGTTTTTCCAAATACTCTACAATGGGAGATTTAACTAAACCAACCACACCATCAGCATGGGGTCCAAGCTTAGGTTTCTTGACACTATGTGTTGGCCGCGGTGCATCAGGGATGATTTCATATAGAATCCCAGACTGAGAGTATATCAAATCTAACGGCTAGGCCCTGAGGATAGCCTCTTCCTCATTAGTTACTCCCAAGGTGGATACATCCTTGGATATATACGACAATAAAGACTTAAGGAACCATTCTAACAAAAACTCGGGAGTGATAGTGGCCTTAATGAGCCTCTTCTGCCTTCGCCACTCTTGGATATGATCCAAAATGTGAGTGGCTTTGTCCTGCCGAAAGGTGGACAATAAGTCTGTGCCAGCATCATACCAGACAAAAAGTTGGAAATGGTTAAGGAACACATTAGCTAAGTCCCAAAAACTATCAAATGCAACAGAGGGAAACTCAATGTACCACTTTATTGCGGCACTAGTCAGAGTTCTTTGGAACAATCTCAACTGAACGGTGTCATCATTCAGTGGGTTGGAAGAGCACCATAAGTGAAAGGTGGTGATATGAGCCCTTGGGTCTTCACTAACTTTGCCTTCGAATTTTAAAATATCTAAGGGGAACTTGGTAGGGACAGGTGGCCAGGTGGCATCATGTTTCACCGGGTCATTCATTAACTTGGAAAAATATGGCAAGTTTAAAGTTGTCAGGAAAGGAAGTTTGGGCCTAACCGGAGCCTGAAAAGTACGAGCTTGGGAAGTAGAAGGACTTTCCCCCAGGTTCCCAAATGTAAAGGTGGGGTTTCCCCCAACTACCGATTGCAAAGTAGTCGAACTACTTTGAAAAGGATTCCACCCATAAGCCAGTGGATTATTCATGTGTGGTGCAGTATATGTGGCTTGAGCTGCTTCGGTTGAAACTGGAGTTTGGAAAACAGGAGCAGGTATCCCTCTTCTAAAAAGTGAGAAGCGAGAGCTCATGAATGGAGCCGAAACTAGCGTTTGGAAACCTTGACCATAAGAGTTAGTATTTCCAAACTACATCCCCACATATCCAGGTGAAGGACCTACATAAGGAGTGGATGGGGGAATGTGCCCCCCATTCTACGGAAAACCCTGGATAAATGAAGAGGATCTAACAGGACCACTCTGAGTAGTGTGTGCAAAAGAAGGTGAAGCAAAAGCTACACTGGGAATCCCAGTGACCACCGCACCAGAAGAGCCTACTACATTTGTGGAAGTCGGTGGTTGAACCACTCGACTAGTTGGAGTTAAAGGAGTAGTAGGTGTATTTGTTCTAGGAGTACTAACCGGGGGAGGCGGTACTCCTTCAGCCAGAACGACTGAGATGAGGGTAGATGGACCTTCTCTTGAGCTAGCCATAAGTCTGCTCACGGGAGCACCGATCATAGGTGAATCAAACAGATGAACTTGGACGATCACATGATCGTTTAATTCAATAAGAGGTGAATTAAATTTCCTTGCAAACTCGTCAGCTTGCAAGTCTTCTATCTCTACTGTGGTTGTATCAACCTGGTTTGTCCTAATTTCTGGTGCACCTGGAACTTCACTAATTCCTACCGGTTTGAAAGAATTGTCTGTGTCTAATCTCCTCCTTTGAGGGGGCAGTGGAGGATTCACTATAGTAAATGGAGGAAGGTTTTGCAACCTTCTTGACCTTCTAAGAGGTTGGTCCTCCACGATTGAAAATTGACTCTTCACACACCCTAAGGTCGGCTAAACACAAACAAACCATACAACAATCACTACAAAATTTCCTAAAGCCAAAACAGACACAAATGGTATAAGATATGCTTTCTAGAAGAAAGTTGAGAGACAGTTACTTGGTGTCCCTATAGATGTTCTTAGGCACAAGCGGAGGAATCAACCACCGCCCTCCCACACCTTCTACAGGGGTTACCTTCCAAGCCCGTCCAAGGTCAATTAGAAATAGCCTTTCGGTGTACCTATGTATGAACCCTAGATGTCAAAGGGACTAAAGGCTATCACAACTATACTGACAGTCTGGGGGGACATTCGCAAGCCTAGTTCGTATGCATGGGAAAGGTAGCAAAGCTCGAAACCCTGTCAACACCGGCACCACACGGGGCCTAAAGGGTGGTATTGACAGAAGTCCCCTGATGCGCAAAAGCCTTGGTATACACTTTGACAAGGAATTAGAGGGCTATCTCCTCAATCCAAGCCTCCACGCGGCCACGTGCTTAACTCTCGTTTGAGAGGAGCTTCTCAGATACAATCAACATAGAAGAGGGTTTACCTATTGATTGGCCAACTACGTCTGAATTTAAACACTTGTGGAGAGTTGAAACTCCCTATTCCACTAGTCTAGCCTAAGCTAGTTGGTGTATGAGCCTATACAATAAAACTTACAAATAATTTTTAAATTATATCGTTCATTTTAAAAGGTTTTTTTAGTCAGAGGTAAATGGCATGAAAGACTGTGGTGTTATAGACTCGATAAGAAAAAACAAAATGATGTACAAAGCAAATTCCAAAGTAAATTGCAACTACTTAAACCAAATTTCTTTTCTTTTTGTAAATATAAGCTAATGAAATTGGAACTAAAAGCAAGAAAACTAAGACTTCTTTTTATAATTTTTGAAATTTTATTTGAAAAATACTGAAAAGAAAACGACTAAATGCAACTAAATGAAAAAGTATTAAATGTTTTTCTTCATTTTTTCAAATTATTCAAAAACTATAATGCAACTAAATGCGAATTTTGAGCAATTTTGAATAATCAAAGCATATAAAAAGTGAAATGAGGTATAAAGGACCCAAAATAACCTACTTCAACCAATCAGGAAGAAGTCTTGTAAAAAACCTAACTTGGAGAAACTATTGAACCCAAAGAGTCCACTAGATTCACAAAAGAACAAGTAACAAACTGACACCACAAAATGCAGTACAGAGTAGAAATCATCTAAATCCCTGATCACTAACCTAGACACAAAGCACTCAACTTATAAACCAAGCAGGAGGACCACCTTTAATTCACAAGATGAAAGAAATTCAAACAAAAGGCTCAAAGGCTTGAAAAAAAAGAAAATGGTGTGACGCACAAGTCTTTAGACTCACAGAGTCATGCCAACAACAGAATACTTCCAAACAACTAAAAATCCAAAGAGATAGGGACATGCAAACCCTACCCAACTTTTAGGTTGCAACAGGAAACATGCGACTTTGTATGCAAGAAACCTGCGTACAACACACGACTATCTTATAGAACAACCCACGTATACAAGGTCATACACGTGACTGTGTATAACAACAACCCGTGTGTAATGCCAAAAAAATTTCAAAGAAAAAGGACTGGAAGAGACTTATGGGCACACTACACTGTAAATCAAAAGCAAGATAAAAAGGACCACACTCAGAATTAGAATCAAGACAAAGACTGGTAAAGGGAATCTACAGGATAAACCCACAACATGATAGACTCCCTAGTGGAGTCTCCAGTTCTGTTGTACAGGACAATACACCCTTGTAACCTAGGGTCTGNTATATATATATATATATATATATATATATATATATATATATATATATATAAGAGGTTAGATGAAAAACATATAATTGACATTATTCATTAACCAATATACACGAGAAAAGCACAATACACATATTGGAAGAATAATTCTCTTTATTAACAAACAGTGAATAGGTAAGAATACAACCCAACTTCTGACACAAGGACTCCTCTGCAAACCATGACTCGGAGTTCTGCCACTCCAAGACTCTGAAGATATAACACCAGCATAAATTTGCTCTTCCAAAATTTATTGATTAGCCCCATCCCAAGGCCTCTATTTATACATGGAAAATAGAGAGGTTTCGAAGGTTAGGATGGTTGAGATAGTTGGTATAGTTATGGATTAAGGCCTAATTAATCTCATCTAATCATGATTTATATATTTTAAAGTCGAATTAAGGTACATGCGAGTATTAATATAGGAAAGGCACGTATGACACACTTGTTTCTCAAGGGAAACTCGCGTATGCAAGGTACATGCAGGTTGCAATGCACATAGTCACGTGGGACACGTGAGTTGCAATGCACATAGTCGTGTGTGCAACCCAAAACTTAGAATAAAAATATATCAAGCTGGTATGGAGATCATGCATCGAAGTTCATGCACATCTATAGTGTTTTGGTCACTTCAATCCTAATTGTCCTTTTGTGTACTGACATAATGAATGTCAGCACTCGGATGGAGAAGTGCCATTTTGGTTGATAACAGGAAGGCCCATCTACTCATGCACCATTCATGCCAAATGTGACCTAGCATACAATCTCACCTAGATTCTTTTAACAACACTAAAAGTGATGACCTTTTAGATTATGTGCCAATAGGTTTTGGATACCATCATCTTATCACTTGGTGTTTCTACCTTGTCACAATTGAGCTTACTATGCATGCCATTGGATCACTGACAAAATTTATATTCTCTTAGAGAGACGTGGACAACCCTTTGTCCAATTAAGATGATTCTTTCCACATTATAACAACTGCTCATTCTACATACTCCATGTCACATTAAAATGCCATTATTTATTTTTTAGTCTATTGCACATATATTGAAGTAAAGTTAAAAAAGTGTTATAAATGTAATATTTTTATTTGAAATGCCCGAGGATATATATATATATATATATATATATATATATATATATATATATATATAGAGAGAGAGAGAGAGAGAGAGAGAGAGAGAGGATTACATCTTTGAAAAAAAATGACATATAACATTGTTATTAAATTTTGAAATGTCAAATAAGGTTTAACTTTAGGTATTAAGAAAACACATGTATATTTTATCACTAGTAATAAAAAGAATGAAAGAACAAGAAAAAACAATATTAAAAAATTGTTGATACTTTAACGCTTGGATTAAAACCAAAAAAATGTTTAAAATAAAATATTACAAAAGCTAGATAAAAACATGAGAGAGATTCACACAATAATACAATATGATACTATGAATAATTGGTGCAATTATTACACTTGAGTTCACCTACTTATATATGGTTACTCATGGAGAAAATAATTTCCACTTATGAATCTGGGATTGACTTGCTTTAAACAAAATAGTTCTTGGAACAGGTAGAGCTCCATCAATCTACATCATAACCCTCGTAAAGGTGTAGCTCCCAAGTTGAATTCTCGAGTTCCGTGATTCCAACCCCCCAAACTCCCGAATTGTAAATGTTTTGAATTATTGGACAGTAATCCATGTTGAGCTACATCCACAGTGCTCCATCAAGTTGTCTCGTGACCCTCATAAGGGTACAATCCCCAAGATTCACAAACTCTGAAATTATTTGAGCAACCATCCATGCTAAAAAAATTCTACAATAAATCCCTTCCTATCTTCTAAGTATGAGATTCCTAAAATGCATAAAATGTCATTTCTTCAGCAAGGCCATCACCATTGACATTTGTAACATAATTTTTACTAAATTTTAAATGGATGAACACAAATTAAATTATGTAAACCCTAATCTTTATATCTCCCCCTTGTGAAACTAAAGAAAAATATGTAGATTTGTTGCATGTATCCATGTTGTAAGGAGTGTGAATTTTCCAAACCCTAGGTGATTCCCATCCCTATGTTCTCAACTAAAAAAGTTGTTATCTAATTGCATAAATTAAATTCTTTACGTAGTAGTAATCACTCACCGGTGGGAATAAACAACGAAAGGAAAAACACAATATATAGATAATATACTCCTTCAAACCATATTTTCATTCATAATTCAAAGCTTACAAGGAAACCTCCACAAATGTCAGACTAAAAATTGTACTATACAAAAAAACAGATATGGACACTTACTAAGGAAAAATCCGCCTTCCAAAATCGAGAAAATTGTTTGTCGGTTTCTAACTTCTATACAATTTATCCATACAACTATATGGATTTGTTTCTTACAACAATACAAATATTTCAATATGGATTTATATGTCTATACAGATTTGCATGCTTCTCTCTTCCCAATTTCTAACTCTGGCTCCTCGTTGGTGCTCTAACTCGGCTCCATAGGTGAAATAATCACCTCCTCATAAGACTTGTCATTGAGTGAATGAGTGTGTGTTTTAACCCTCTAGCTTGACTTTCCATTATACTTGAGTTGAAACCCTAATCTCACAGCTTGAGATGTCTGGGTTGAGATTAGTCTAAATCACTAATGTATAAATATTAGACTCAATAACAAAATATAAGACTTTTAATTTATTACTAAAGAAAATTGAAAAATAGATTTGATTCAAACTACTTCTGACACATTCAATAATAAACCTATGCATAAGTTCTTGTTTGGACTACAATTTTAAACACTCCTTCTAAGTAAGGAAGGAATTCTACACCAATCCAAGTTTTTCTTTGAAAGCTTCAAACTTCCCTTCTGTTAAGGCCTCAATTAGAATATTAGCAATATGTTGATTTGTGGGTACATATTGGAGCTTTATTGCTCCCTTCAGAATCCTATCTTGAATTAAGTGATATTTGATCTCAATGTGCTTGGACCTATCATTAAACATTGTATTATTAGAGAGTTTATTACAACTTTTATTATCACAATTGAAATCATTGTGGGATCCAACTCTTGACCAAATAATAATTCAAGCAACTTTTGAAGCCATCACCATAGGATCAAAATCCTGAACAAATATACTATAAGCAAATTGTGAAGCTAGATGGATTCACAACTAGTAGTATTGGTATTCATGTACTTTGCCTTTGCTGAGACGAGTGCCACAAATGTCTACTTCTTGCTGAATCGAGATATCATTATTGATCCCAATTTAAAGCAACACGCTAAGATGCTCTTCCTATGTAATTCACTACCTACCCAATCTGAGTCTTATATCCATGCAACTTTACATCACCATCTCTAAGATATCTCAACCCATAATCCATTGTGCCCCTACTGCACCTGAGCACATGTTTTGCTGCTACCTAATGTTCCTACCTCGACTCCACCATGAACTGACTCATGGTGTTTACTACAAAACACATATTTGTCCTAGTGTTGACCAGATCCATCAAGGAACCTATTACAACATGGGATCCACCAAATTTGAATATGAAGGTGTTACCTTCTTCAGATTAGTAATCATAAGGATTGCCATAGGTTTTCAGTGCTCTATTTGAAATCTCTATAGGATATGAACTGCATATTACTCTGCTTAAGGAAATCCCCCCTGATCTTTGCCAAACCTCCAACCCCAAGAATTAATGCATCATGCCAATCCCCTTCATATTGAACTCAAAATCCATATCTTATTTGCACCAAGTATTGAGCTTCTATGTACCTGTAAGAAACATGTAATCTGCATACAACACCAAAACAAGCATATCAACCTCAATAAACATGAAATATAAGTTGGAATTTGCTTCACTTTTGGTGAATCCCATACTCATTAGGTATCTATCGATCCTAGAATACCGTTCTCTTAATGTATTTTTAATTCCATACAAGGCCTTTTTCAGTTTGCAAACTTAAGACTCCTTCCCACTGATCTCACATCCTTGAGGTTATTCTATGTACACTTCTTCCTGAATTATCCCATTGAGGAAAGTTGCCTTTACATCCATTTGATGTATCCTTCATCCCATAATGGAAACTAAAGACATCACTACTCTAATGGAAGTGTACATATTGGTTGGAGCAAAAGTATCCTTGTAGTCCACTCCCTCTTTTTGGGAGAACCCTCTCATGACAAACCTCACTTTGTACTTCTTTATGTTTCCATCTACCGCATGATTGATCATGTAGATACATTTGGAATTCACTACTAATTACCCTCTAGTCTAGGCACAATGTCCCATACATCATTCTTCATGACAGAGGAACTCCACCATGGCATCCCTCCAAACCCGAAGGTCGGTTGCCTCCTAAAAACTGGAAGGCTCATAATCTTTAATGTTGATTGTCAATACCATGTAGTTTGGAAACATATTTGGAGGTTTGATGTCCCTAAATGTGTTCCTATAAGCCTCAACATGCTCCTAAGCATTCCTTAATGTCTGAGTGAACCATCAAGGTCTCCTCACAGAATTGGTAGGAGCTAGTAGCTCCTCCTTTACACCTAAAGGTTGTTTCCCAAACAAAAAGTCGTTTGTGACCCTGGATCAACCTTTGGAGCTTCCTGATCCTCTTCCTTTATCATTAGAATATGATCATGAGACTTCTTGGATGCAGATTCTTCCTCAAAATTTACATCCCTACTTACCATTTTATTTCTTTCCCCTGTAATATAGATCGTGTAGGCATTTGAAGTTTCATTGTAATCAACAAACAAACCCTTCTTGCTGTAGGGGCTCAACTTATTCCTCTTCACAATTGGTATATGGATATAAAATAAACAAACAAAGATGTGAAAATGGCTCACCTTTGGCTTCACACCAGTGCATGTCTTCTCTAGTGCCATGCCCTCCAAAATACTGTGAGGACACTTGTTCTAGTCTGTTGCGCTGCATACTTATGCCCATAGAAACATTAGCAAACCTTAGTCACGTATCATGGACTTAAGAGAACCTATGATGGATTGATTCTTCCGCTCTAGAACCACGTTTTTCTATGGGTTGTATGGAACAATGAAATCCCTATTGATTCTCACATACTCTTAGAAATCCTCGAAATCATTGGAGGTATACTCACCCCCATTGTCTAATCTCAAAACTTTGATCTTCTTCCTTGTTTGGTTCTCTACTAAAGAATTGCACTCCTGAAACTTTCTAAATACCTTAGCCTTGGTGTTTAGAGAGTAGATCTAAGTTTTTCAAAATAAGTCATCAATGAAAGAAACGTAGTACATCCTACTTATGATTGAAGCTACAACATCAGTCCACACAAGGTCTAGAATCCCTTTATATCTGTGCCCACTATTTAGGAAATCAACCTTTAGACCTATGTCTACCATGCGCATACCCTTTATACACACCTTGTTGCTCAATATTGAACTCTAGAAGACATATGACTACCTCCCTCAGAATAGGCATCGAACTATGATGCAAGTGCCACATTCTCTTGTGCCTGAACTTGCACATGTTATTTGTGTTATGCACAAGGGCTTGAACATGCTCACCCTATAACTTGTATAAATTGACTTCCCTAACCCCGATCATTTGAGTTGATATTGGGATATAATCCTTTGTTCTATTAAGGACTTGTTAGTTCTTGAACTCTATTGCAAAGTCCTTGTCTTCTATGACCAAAATTGAAAGCAAATTCTTTTTGAGACCTAGAACAAACAACACATCATCAAAGTCTAAAGAGTCTCCTCCTACATTCAATCATCCCACAACCTTTCCCATGAGGGAATACTCTCGTAAGTACAAACTCCTTGGGAAAATGTTTCCCATTGAGATGGGAACCCATTCAATGCTCGATTCACTAGCTATGTGTCTTTAACCTTCTCCCCAATTGCTTCAAGTTTATCATGAATTTGTGTGACCTTTATTAGGTAACTGGTGACAATGTTTGATCTCATCATCTTTATATATCTAAGTTTGTTATGAAATATCATCTTCCTATTTATGTTCTCTCTATGGTAAAGGCTAATCAGGGCATCACACATCTTCTTTTCCATCTTATACTCAGATATATGGGACATCAAATGATTATTTATAACATCTATGATCATCCTCTTGGATCTTAGTTCTTTCTTGTTGTGAATTGCTAAAGCTTATGGATTTGTCGACACAATGACTACATCCTCGAGGGTATCCTAGGGATCATTCTCTTATAATAGAAGAGTTACCTTGAATCTCCATGATAGGAAATTCAAGGCACCTTCCAATCCATCCTTGAACCCGAGGCTAGCTAATGCCATGTTTGACATGCACACGAACTCCCAAAATTGATAATCACTACCACTAAAACCATTTAACTTTTGGTCTTGGTTACCTGTAGTTGGTTCTCGTAGTTATTTCCGACAATCGATCTACTATTATAAACTCTTTAGGTCCACTAAATTAGAGAAGGACAGATACCATGTGAATTTTCCAAACCTTGGTGACTACCGCCCTTATGTTCTTAACTAAACAAAACTATTAGCTAATTGCATAAATTAAATTCTTCACATAGAAATAATCACATATATAGGTGGAAAATAAACAATGGAAGCAAAAACATGATACACAGATAAGTTACTCCAAATAAGCTTTTCATTAATAATTCAAAGCTTACAAGGAAGCCTCCACAACTATCATACTTAAAACCGTATGATACACCCAAACTAATAGATATGCACACTAACTGATGACAAACCTGCTTGCAAAAATTGAAACAACTACCCACTGTTTGTTGCCTTCTATATGGCTTGTTTGTATGACTATATTGATTTGTTCAATACCAATGTACGGATATGTTCGTAGGACAATACAAAATATGTACAATTGTACATATTTTTTTGTATGACATTACAAAATCAATACGATTGTACGTATGTGTATGTATAGATCTATATGCTTGTATATATCTGTCTTGTACAAACCTACGTGCTACTCTTTGATTGATTTTTGACTTTGGCTCCTCTCTAGCGCTCTAACTTTGGTCCATAGATGAAATAAATCACCTCCCGACAAAACTTCTTTTTGAGTGAATGAATGTGTCTTACCACCCTACCTTGACTTTCCTTTATACTTCAACTGAAACCTTAATCTACCCAAATCCTAATTTCATAGTGAGATGTCTAGTTGAAATCAGTCTAAATCACTATGTCAATAACTAAATACAAGACTTTCACTTTATTGCTAAGTGAATTAAAAATGGGTTTGAATTGAACTATTTTCAACATGTTTGACACTAAACTTGTGTGAAAGTTCTTGTCTGAGCTACAATCTTCAACAAGAATAAATGATAAGAAGGAATTATAAGACGATTAATAATGATGACAAATCAAAGAGAAAAACCTCCCTCGACATTAAATCTTTGTTATCCAACTCTTTTCTTTCAATAATGCTTGGCAACTCCTTGATGGAATTTTGTGAGAAACTAGTCTTTTTATCAAGCCTTTTTTATTTTCCAAATCATCATTTGATGCAAGAGAGAGGACTTAAATTTCCAAGAAAAAAAAGATATTTAATATGCATGACTAGTTCTAGGTTCACTCTTGCTCTAATACCACACTACAAAAGCTAGATAAGCACATGAGAAATATTCACACAATAATACAATATGATATTATGACTAACTTGTGCAATTATTACATAAGCACTCACCTCCCTATATATAGCTACGCATGGATAAAATCATTTTCACTTATAAATGTTAGATAGATTTGCTTTACACAAAAGTATAAAACATAAATAAGTCATGAAGTGACTTATATTAAAACATGTAAGCCTTAGATCCTAACAAAAGAGTGATGCTATTGGTAACACCATTGTTTGAAAAGGTGTTAAAATCAACCACAAAATACAACCTCCAAAGAAACAAGAATTTTGAATATTTCTTGAAGATTTCTTGTCGGTAACTATGTTAATAGGCGAAGTCTTAAAAAGAAATAATAGAATAATATTATTTGCAATATAGGGACAACCACTATTATCACTACATGCATTTGTTTTAGTGAAGTTCTTGTCCGATGTTTTGAGTTAAAGCTTTACATAATTTTTTTCTCTTTTTTAATGAAAGCATAATTCATTTTCACTTATCAACAAGAGATAATCAAACCTAAAATATGCCTTCAAATTGGAATATGGTCATGTGCTTTAAATTAGACCCTAGGTTATGAGTTATGTAGTTAGGGATAAGGAGTTAAGGGGTAGGATTTAGGAGCTATGTAGTTAGGTTTAAGGGTTACATAGTTAGAGATAGGGGTTAGGCGTATGGTGTGAGGGGGAATGTAATTAGGGATAGGGACTACAGGGGTTAGGGTCGAGGGAAGGGGAGATGGAATTTGAGGCTTGGGTTTTGGGGATATGGGTATGCAAGTACTTGTCTAGATTAAGGGGTAAGGGATTTAAGGTGGGGGTAGAATAGGGGCTGTAGTCAAGGGGTATAGGTTTTGAGGTGGTGCATAGGGGTTGTAAGTTATGTAATTAGGGATCAGGGTTTAAGGGGTGGGGTTTAGGGGGTATGTAGTTAAGGGTAAGGGGTTAGGGGATATATAGTTAGGGAAATGAGGTTAGGGGGTTATTTAGTTAGATATAAGGGTTATGGATAAGGGCGTGTAATTAGGAATAGAGCCTATGTGTTTTGGAATTAAGGTTGGGCGAGGAGGTAAAGGTTAAGGGAGTATGGGTAGAGGTGATAGGTTCATAATTGGGGAGGTGGGGGAGGGGAGAGGAAGGGTGATTCTTAGTTAGGGTTGGTCCCCAAACTCTAGAAACCGTAACCAATTAGGATCCTACAGGGGGGTATTCAAAGAAAAGACACCCCAAGATAGGAGTTATTGAACACCAAAAGACGTGTTTGCATCCCACCATCTTACACCATGACAATTGTCTTTGTAGTTTAAGGGCCATGCACTATTGGCCAATAGTGCATCAGATACACCCTAACTACAGAATATTTGCCCAATAGGTCCTTATGTTGGCCATTCCAAGGTTTGGTGCACAATGGATGGTAAGGGGGTACATGGCTTCATTGGGTAGGGTTTAAAGGGTATGCAGTTTGTGATAAGGGGTAGGAATGCTAATAAATTAAAATGAAAAAAAATTGAAGAATGAAATGTTAAAGTGAAAACTCTTACCATAATAACTAAAATAAAATTGATAAACCAACTATGATAATAATAAAAATATAATAAAGTAAACCAACATAGCTCCATCTTAACCTCAATCTTTTAAACACCAAGAAATTTGCACTATGTTTTATTTCATTCATCTCAATGCTTAATAGATGTAGGGTTAAGAAAATTCTATCTTAGTGCGGAACAAAAATGAGCAAAAAGATGAATGTGTTCTAGGTGAGGTTTCAAACCCGGTGGGAACTTTTACAATGCCCCACTTTCACCAACTTGAAAAGCCATCATTCACTCATAAATTTGAAAAACATGGCTCTTTCATGTCTATTTGTTGTTATTCTCTATCCCTTAGTTTCTTTTTATTTTCTTTTGTGCGTGTAAGTGACACCTATTATTATCCATGTACATGTTTTTAACAAATGGGCTTTAACACATGTGCACCCATAGTTGTACAAGTAGTAGTATATGTTACTCATTAGACCAAGAGTTAGGATATCCAAGTGTACACATACACCAAATTATTTGTTATTAATGCTACAACAATCAAGTTGAATGTATGGACGAAACATGAGCTATTAAAACAATTTGGTGGTTTTATAATCGTAATAAAACCAATTACACAATTTTGAGTGTAGTTCCATTTTAAAATTGATCATGCCTCCAACAAAATTCTAGTCCTTAAAAATAATAATTACAACATGGGGCTCTCAAAGGCATCTACTACTAAATGGCTATATTCATATTCCACTAGTTTGAGATCTTAAACTTGATAAGCAGAGCACTAATGTACCCATATTGAGAAGTGGGTTTTGAGTCTTTGGATTGAAGTTGGGACAATTTTGTGGGGAGTTGAATATGATAGGTCAGTGCTCATTATCTATTATTGTTTTTTTCCTTGGAAAATAAATCACATTCTATTAAAGCTAACAAAACACTTTGTTTAGAGGCATGTTGGCCTTATAGCAAATACCCGAAGGTTTACAAGTACACAAACACTGAAAAACTTTGCTTGGAAAGCAGAAAGTAGCTAAAAACTACATCTATAACAACCCCTATTTTAGAGAAGCCAAATTGTGCATTGAGCTCAAATACAAAAACTGGTCCAAAAAGAGCATAAAAAAAGAAAGCGGTCGAAAGAATTATCCATCTATAGTGAGCTACAATGTCTTTCCCTACACTTAAGATCAAGCCCCAAACAACAACATTCCAAAACCACAAGGCCACTGATGTGTTTGTGTTTCCCCATCCAGGGACGAGCCACAAGGGAGAGCCACTACGCATCACATCTTCACCTCCTTCGAGGTAAACAAATACTGAATCAAAAGCCTGCTTGAAAAAATATTTCCAAAAGAGCCAAACATGGATTTGAGCTGCCGAATTCAAGAAGGGAACCACTGTCGAAGGTTACATCGGCAACAAGGGACGACTGGCAATTTAATAGGTCCATCATGCCATATAAGTCATCACCACTCCACATAGCCACCGCCCCACCTTAGAACTCATTGTCTTTGCTGCAAGTGAGCCAAACCTCCACCTCCCTATGGGTCGCCGTGCAAGGGTGCTACCCTCACTCCATAAGAAAATGACACTTGTTAGCTCTTGCAGTCGTCCAAATCCATTTGCCACTCAAGGGGAAGGTGAGGGCGGCTAGGGAAGGAACCCTAAACCCCTGGTTCAGGTTGTAACTGGACTCTCAAACCCTAGGAAAAATGCAGAGCAACAAAGCAAACTCAATCCAAAACCAAAAAAATTGGAGCATTTCTTAATTTGTGCATGGCATCCTTGCACAAGGACCTTGTTAATCTTCTCTATATCGTTCCAATTTTATCGGATATCTCCGAAGAGACATAATTCATTATCTATTATTATTCTTAAGAGTGAACTTTTTAGTTATCTCTAGTTTAGTTTATAAGGTTTGACATTTCAACCCAAATGAAATATTGTTTATTTAACAAAACTTCTTATAGTCTCCATTCTTATTGATAATTACTTATCCATATTAAACTCCTTGTAATTATCTTTCTTGTTTTGTTTATAAAAATATTTTGGATATTAACTACCATCATCATCATCATCAAAAAATCTAAATGTTCTTTAAACAAAAATCTTTTAACATCTAAATTAATTTAAATAAAATTTAATAAAGCACAGGCAGTTATACATTTTCTTACAGATACACAATGCATCCAAAAATGGGCGTGAAGTGTGGAGTAAAGAATAATTTTCTCTTAAATTATATTTTGTCAACTTTAATGATAATCCCAAACTTTTACCATACAAACATGATCGCATATAATATAATATACTCATAAATGATTGAGCTATATAGGTAAAAAATATTGTTGTTTCTTGCACGGATCAAAGATGTTTGAAGCCTTGGCAAACGATGTTTCGTGAAGCCACTTAATGGTGTTTTTTTTAACTACCTTATTTTTTTTTTATGAAAATCAACCTCAACCCAATGGTTTATTTAGCAAAACTTTAACAATCTAAACACTGGAAATCTAAACTTCATGGTAAGAATATGTACTTCTGAAATGAATAGGTCCTTTATGCTTATTACAAAGTAAATTAACAAAGAAAAAATAATCATATTTCATCTTATCAAGTAATTCAACAAAGAAAAATAAATCATATTTCATCTTAGCTTGTGTTGAAACCAAAAAGTGAAACATCTATTTAAAACAATAACTATAAAATTTAAATATTCTCATCATACTGCTACAACCAAGAACAAGCTTTAAATATAAAGCCGATTACAAATTGCATGAACAATCTAATTTAACTATCTGTTTATTATAGTGGCACCTTGAATATATTTTGACATAAAACATTCACAAGTCAGGATAGTGAAGGTTCCTTAGCTTCTAGTTGACATCAAGCTCACAAAAGGTTTATGTAGTAAAACTAGTGAATAGACCGACACTTATGATGCATTATGAGTTGATTGAAGACCATTAGCACCATTTGTAGTATAATGCTTTACAAGTTGGTTGAGAATCACAAACCAATCCATGATATGACACTGGGCAAGTTTACAATTTTTTGAATTACAATAACATTGTAAGATACCAAAAAGCTTGCAGCTCAAAAAAAATCAATTTTATTACACTATAAGATCATAATTATAAAGAGTGTTGAAATTGAACAATGTGAAAGACCACAAAACTACAAGCATCACTACATCAACATTAAAGTTCAATGTTGATCATAATGCAACGTAAGATCCAATCACCTACACCATCAAATTTGAATTTCCTATCCATAACTATTCTCGTGAGCATTTATGTTGATCATTATATAACTGAAGCTCCAATCACCTACACCATCAAATATCGTTTTCCAATCCATAACTATTTTCTTGAGCATCTAATGTTGACGAGACTTGGCTACACAGCCAATAAAGCATCTGCAATCTTGTAATATAAGATTGATAGCTTCTTAAAATTTTATTTACGTAACTCTGAATGCGACATATGTATTGTTGCTTCAATCCATATCAAATTTTAGTTATCCCTCTATTCTACAACATCCTGTTACTCTACATAAGCATAATTGTTTTTTGAACGTATATATCTTGCATTTCTCCATACATCACAACCAAGGACTCCTTTGGAATACCTAAAAACTCCATGACTTAAATCTAAACAAATATTTTGTTGTTAGCTAGGGATACATAAGAAAATATCAAGATGAACCAGTCACAGGCCATCACAAATCGCACAAGCTAAACCTCATCATTATTTTTAATATGGTGAATCTCAAATATATGTTTAAAACCTCAGCATTATTTTTAAAAAGCATATTAGCAAATCAAAACATCCTAATTAAAAACATCATAAAATTAGAAGCTGGATTGAACTTTTAAGATTTGCGCAAGGAACAATACAAAGTATAATTCATGAGATAAAGCCGTACAGTTACCCCTCTTTCTGGCCTTGAAAGGAGCAGATGAAGAATCCATTATATCAATTTGACATATCACAGAGGCACACAAGCTTCAACTTGTTTTTATTCAGAACAAATAAATCTATTATATCTATTTGATATAGGTCCACACCTTTAAACTTAATTTCTAGAGAACAAATAATTGAGCATATGATTACCAAAGAATATCGTCAACAATTCCCGACATTTGCTATATAGAAGAAATACTAATTTGTTTGATTTAACTTAGAAAAATGAGGTGCTCTTACATCACAAAGTCAACAATATCTGTGTATATATGCTTTATACATATACGAGGGTAATGCTCATAGAATAAAATGAAAACAAATTGACCTGTCTTCCATTTTAACAGTGGAACCTTTTGATGCTCAGAGGTTTACACCTAAGCTCGTTTTGATCCTTCTCAGTGATTGAGAACTACATCCAGTGTTATTTTGTATAATTTTAACAAAGAACGAGAACTACATCCAGTGTGATTTTGTATAATTTTAACAATAAATGAAAGTAATTGAAATCACCCGTTTTAAAAAATGTGCTCTAGGGAGTTCATGTGCAACAACAAATATAGGGGCTTGAATATAGCTATCAATAGATAAGAATGGTTTAGATGTGTGTTGCATATTCTTTATTGTGTATCCTCCACGCTATAGTTGATATGTTTGCCACAAGTTGCAAAATAAGAAAATTTAGACTATTTTGCATTGCCATCAGGAAAATATGCAAGGGAAAACGGCTATTTATTTTGACTCGAGAGTAAAGTGGCTGTTGAAGAATCAAACACTCATGTTATTTTCTCCTACGAATCAATGAACTATATTATTTTATGCTATATGGAAATCAATGGACATTTTTCACTATGAAACACACATTTCCTTAGAATGACACAACTGTTACAATATTATAGACTCTAAAACTGCAACAATAAAGACAACAATGGAATGTGTCTTTAAAGTCTAATGATTGTTGATTCCTCATAAGCACAAAAGGAATTAAAAACAGTGAATTAGATTATGGCCTTATTTGGAGGGTTGAGTGTGTAGGGTCGAGGAGTGGGTGATAATTCGGCATCACACTTCCAAACAAAGCTCTGTTAGCACTGAGGCAGCACGTCTCCTTGTTCTTTGGGTGACTTTCCATTTCTCGACCAACACCTTCCTTATATTTATACAACTGGAAACTACAGTAGCAACTCCAGCAGCAGTTATTGATGGGCAGTACACCATATGGCATGATTCAAGTTTTGTGCAGTGCTTTACCAGATAGGCCAGACCGATATCAGTGATTTTCCGACAGTGAGATAGCACAATGTCTTTTAGATATGGGCATCCTTCCCCCAGTGCAGCCAGTCCCATATCACCAACATTCTGCAAAATAAACCATCATGAATCAGATAGAAACACTAAACACCAGCATTTTATGAACCAAAATGAAAGTAGAAGAAAAATGATTGGTACAAGTTATTTAATTCCCTATGACATACTCAAGTGGCAAGGGTCGGCAATATTGATGGTCTATTAAGGGAGAATGGGAGAATTGTAGAATCCCATCACTAGCAAATGAGTGTTATGGGTGTTCACTGTTTTGATTTGCTATCATAGAAGATATTTACCATTCCACAGGAACATAGATCAAACACACGCAATGCAGATTTTTCCAAAATTTATCCCAACAGTAATACATACCAATTAAAAGGAACACATTTCACACAATTCTCAACTTCAACTTAATATTGAGGATATAAATAATAAGACGGTCAGATAACGATGAGATAATTTTATTAATGCTCATGAATGACAAAAAAAGGAAGTAATTAGGACTAAAAAGTAAAATCCAGTAGTGAAAAACTGTGGAAGTGACTAAGCAACTCCTAAACGTTAAAAAAATAGTGAATGAGCAAATCGGAAGTGCTTCATCTCAAATCAGTCAAAGTTCTAGCTCCACATCCAGTTTTTGAAGCAAGTGCCCTCAACAGTCACTATGAAGGCATTTTGCAAAAAAGAGTACAGTTTTTCACAAGCAAATATCTGACACACAACAAACCTTTTTCAGCTATATATGCACTCCAAATCTATACACGTACACTTGAATGGACAATCAAGGGCATTGGTCCATGACTCCATTGGTGAGGTCCACAGATTGTCAAGTCGTCCATTAACATTTCATTCTCATTATGGTCTGCGAATCTACCCCACACATATGGCCTACGTTACAAACGGATGATATAGGGTGCAAATCCTAGGTGATTTTGGCAGAATAGTTACCACTGACCTCATACGGTTGTACCTAAGCTGAAGGAAGATTGCTTTTTGCAGTGTAGCCCCTAGGGGTATGTTTTCTGAAGTACTTCCAGAAAGAAAATAGAGTGCGGTGCCAAATATCTAAGTTGCATTGAAATGGATAAGGATATGGGAAAGGGAAATGGATACAATCTTGTTTTCAAAAAAATGGATATGATGCAACAGGGAAATGATGTCTATATATATATACACAATAAATCTGGAGCCCCAAGGGTTAGCTCAAGTGGTTTGATTTATAGTTTTAAAAATCGGTCAACTCGGACTCAGACTTAGTTAACTTGATGCCCTTGGTTTATGAACCAGTCCTTAAACCAGCTTGGCTGAATGTCTTGGTACCGAACCAGCTGAGTCAAGGTCTGACTCGGCTGGTTCAGTATCAAACCGGTCAAACCAAAAACGTCAAACATAACTCGGCCGAGTTGATGCTGGTCTGATCGGGGTGCACACACGAAAGGAAAAGGTGTGGGTCCTTCTAGAAACAACTTTATTGACAGTGACACAAGCTGACCTGGAATGACAATATAAAATTCTTGAAGTAATTTTTTTATATTATCATTAATTGTTTCAAGATGTTTGAGAAGGATTTTAAGTTTTAACCTAATCAGACCTCATATGATGAAAATAGAATTTTGACATCCCATCCAAAATTCAGCAGAGTTGCAATTTTCAGAATTCCAGTTATCTGAATTGCACCAAACTGAAGACAAGTCCACTAAACCATCAAAAGATGCCAAATGTACTCTTTGACTACATGCCGAGGGTGAAATATAGACCTGTTAAAAAATAGAGATGCCAAAGATGGTCCTATAGCTCATGTCAAGGATCCCATTTCCAAATATGGTGATAGGTTTCATGATTGATCATGTTGATCAGTGATATATAGCAGGTTAGTACCTTGTAGGCTTGTAGCACATTGTGTTTTGGATTCCAGAGGCCATTTAGAGATTTGTTGAGCATGTATTTTATTTCACATATGTATTGCACTTGGTGCCATTTTGATAAATTCACCCTTACATGAACAGACTTAGCATATTTTATCTCTAATTGTTTGGAATCTTTAAAATATTATTTTCCATTAAAATTTTAATATTTTATGTATTTTTTAGTAAACCGAGTCATTAAATTCAAACCGGTCTGATTCATGGCCAAATCCCTTCTCTTACTCGAGGATATTATTTCAAGATACAATACATTCAGATACAAGCATCACATAAACAAGTTCTAGGCAAACCCTAGAGCCAAAGGAGAAGTCTCTCCAACAATAGCGCACCCTATTAGACTTCTACAATGCAAAAATTGTCTTCTAGCTGGAGCAAACTTTTTTCTGGAGCTTGACCAAACTTGCTTGAGGTGTGGCAAATGAGGAGGGCATCCCTTCTATTTATACTGTTTTCTAATTGACTTTTCCACTGGGTCCGATTTGTCTATCTCACTGGGTATGACTTGTCTTCTTGGAATAATAAAATGCAATTTCCCTTATTTTCTTTTGGGGCCGACTTAGCTAGTGAGCATGCCTCACATGGCTACAAACATCAACAGTGACAACCATCCTATATAGTGGTGATTGGGACTCTTGAAGTGTCACCAGTTTAGTTCCCCTTCCTCTACCGTCCTTAATAGGATACCTTTAGTGGGAGCTACAACTCGTGTGATAACAACACACTCAGAAATAATTCCTCAGAGCTCAATAAAACTCTCTTGTGACTGGTTTTCCCCTTGGGGTTTTTTTCCAGGGTCTTAGACAAAAATTACTGTGTCTGATTTGTTTATGATAGTCTGCTGTCATGAGTTATTTCCACTGCTAAAATGTGTTCTTAGTACTGTGTATTAGCTTACAGTAACATTAAAAATGTATCCTACTAAAATGTGGTTTGTTTTATGCCTGTAGAAGACTACTGGCAAAGTGTACTAAGTGTTTGATGAAATTTGCTATTGATTTCAGTACACAGATTTCGAGATTTTAACATGGTATCAGAGTTGGGGCTCTGAGTTTGACAATGGGCAGTATTTGTAGCAGCTGTGTGCAAGAGTATTACTGGTTAGTACAGCTGACAATGCTTTTTTTGACACAGTGGCAGGCAAGTGATTTGCTGAGATTTGGAGTTATCTTCAGTTGGTTGGTGAAGATGTCTGTAACCTTTGGCTTACGGGTTGAGGACAGACTTGTGGTAGAGTCCAACTTTGCTCCATGGAAGGAGAGGGTCTCTTTACTTTTGGAGGAACTTGACTTGTGGGAAATAACTGTGGAAGTTGTCACAATTCCCACTTCTGCTGATGACTTTGCTGAGTACACCAAGATGAATGTGAAGACTAAACGTCTTCTTCTTGATGCAGTCAAAGACCACCTGATACCTCATGTGACCGGTAAGAAGAATGCCTATAAGATGTGGGATGCTTTGAAAAAGTTGTTTCGAAGCAATAATCAAAACCTGAAAATAGTTTTGAGGGAGAAGCTACAGAACACTAAGATGACCAAGACCGACAATGTCACATCATATTTGACCCGGATTTCACAAGTACGTGATGAGTTGGGGGTTGTTGGCGAGAAAGTAGAAGTAGAGTTGGTGAGAACTGCCTTGAATGGCTTCTCACAACCTTGCAGGATTTTGTGCAAGCAATTGTTGCCAGAGAGAAGATGCCGACATGGACCAAACTTTAGGATGACTTCGTATAGGAGGAGCTGAGATTAAGCTCCAATCACACAGGCCAATAGAATGAGGATGATGAGCAGAATGTGACCCTTTCAGCTAAGGAAAGAAGAAGAAGGGCTTGGGCAATGGAGCCAAGTCTGAGAAAGACATGAGCAAGGTGACATGCTTTGCTTGTCAGAAGAATGGCCACTATGCAGGTCAGTGTCCCAATAAGAAGAATGGCAAGAAGAAGGACGAGATAGAGGAGGTAGCCGCATCCACTAAAGTTGAAGAGTACATCAGGAAGTTCGAGAAAGAATTATCCTCAGTGAGTACTGTCTCGAGTAGCAATGTTGCTGAGAGTGTGGACACCGGAGCATGGTATGTGGACAGCGGGGCATCATGCCACATAACAAGAATACGAGCTATGTTCCTGGAGTTGACAGATATTGACAGAGTTATACTTGTGGAGGATGGGTTTGACGTCACCCATGTAATAGAAGGAGTTGGATGTGTTTTATTCCAGCTCGAGTTTGGTGGTTATCTGGAGGTGGGAAAAGTGTTGTTTGTTCCAGAGCTGAGAAAGAACTTGCTCTTAGTATAAGCTTTGGAGGATGACGGATATGCGGTCCTTCACTACGGTGGATGGGTTATTATCTATGTTGCACAAGTTTCCGGAACGTGGGAACCTTGGGAACGTGAGAACAAGTTTTGGATACGGCTAGACGTTTCTGCCAAATTTACAGGAAACGACAGATTGAGAACGACAATAAAATATATTAAAAATATAAAAATATAAAATTAAAATATTTAAAAAAACTAAAATTAAAAATTCTAAAACTAATTCTTACATATATGATATAATGATCTGCAATGTTCATATATATCATATATGATATTCATATAAGTATTGATTTGTATTTCCAATTGAACTTTACTAAAGTCTAAAACTAATCCTTACATCACATTGATATTTATATTAGCAAAATACTAAAATCAAAATGCCCAAGGCAATACATAATCAACAGCTTGGCAAAATGCCCAAAGTACTACATAGTCCAAAAGTTGGCAAAATGACAAAAGTAGTACACAATCCAAAAATGCGCAAAATAACAATGAAGGTGATCATAAAGTGCAATCTTCAGTAGCAAGGGTATCCATATATGCTTGAGCCTTACTAGGCTCTGCACCTCCACTGTCACCATCGTCATCATCATCATCATCACCAAGATTAGATGCAATCCCATCTAAGGGTATTCCAACTAAGCCTGCACTTGGTGAAGGATTATCCTCATCTTCATCAATCTGAGCAGCATCTTCAATATCCACATCCCATCGTGCCGCAGGACCGACTAAATACTCAGGTAGCTTCCTTGAAAAAAGTCGTAGACTACTATGCACATAAACCAGTTTCTCTGCTCTCTTAGAGGTAAGCCTATTCCTCTTAACAGAGTGGATGAAACTATAAGTGGACCAATTCCTTTCAGCTGCTGAGGAACTAGCAACTTGAGATAGCAAACGTAAGGCAAGATGTCGAAGCTCTGAAACTTTCCCCCCATACATTCTCCACCATCCAATGGGATTCTTTTGTACATAAATCTTGATGTCCCTCTTTGCATCTTCAGTGAATGTAGGAGGATTTAAAGTACCAAAATCAATAAATTGTTCACGCATAACATTTGCTTCATCAAGGGTGTACATCTTGCTTATGGCATCAAGAAACCCATCTTTTACCTCTTCATCATCAATGGGTAGAACTCTATTTGGTCTCTCCATATACCACTTTGGATTAAGGGAATATGCAGCCATGTGAAGTGAGGTATTGAGTTTGATCCATCTCTTGTCTATTATCTTATGTATTTCCTGGAAAAAATCCAAAGAGAGATTTCTCTGACGAATTATGTGTCTTACCTTGCCCACCATGCAATCCATACATTCATATATTTCTCCAAGACTAGGAGAATTAGAATCTGCATACCTAATCAACTCCACAATTGGGGATGTGAAAGAAACAACATATCTAACCTTAGCCCACCAATCTTCATTAAGAAGCATATCTCTTATCTTCTTTGCTTGAGCTGATTTAGACTCGGACCATGCATTCCACTCTTGAGCAACAATAGTGGCTTGTAAGGATGCATACACCTCAACCATACGTTCTAGAAGAATGAAGTATGTGGCATATCTTGTTTCTGCAGGTTTCAAAAAATGTTTCCTTGATTTCATCCTGTAGATTGCTAAAGAGGCATGGTGGTTGCAAATTAACATTTGTGCATCTCTCGCATCTAATATGAGTTTTGAAATCCAAGATATTTTGCCAATGTCTTTGAGGACATTATTAAGAGCATGAACACAACAAGGAGTCCAAAATATATGCCTATATCAATTTTGGATCATCAATCCTGCTGTTCTACAAACAGGTGTTGCATCTGTGATTACATGTACTACATTCGAGGGACCAACCTCTTCAATTGCTTCCTTCAAAATTTCAAACATAAAGGTAGCATCTTTCAATTTTCCACTGCAATCAATTGCTCTAAAAAAGTAGGGCCCTGCTGGAGATGTGACAATAATATTCAACAATGGCCTTTGTTGAATGTCTGTCCAACCATCCATGACTATTGAACACCCTGAAAGAATCCAAGATTGTTTGAGGTCGCCCGTAAGCCCTTGCATTCTTGTAACCCCCTTATCTAGTAATGATATCCTCATTTTGTTGTAACCCGAGGATGTGTAATTTGCCCCAGCAGTGATGATTTTTTTCACCATTTCTTTGTAATATGGTGAACGAGTAGCATAAATGAAATTCCATTTGCCATAAAAAAACAGCTATAACATCATCAACGTCATCCCTATGCACAACATTATAAATTTTACGAATTTGTTCAGCTGCAACACTAGGAGACCTCTTATTCCTCTCAGAAGTAGAACTCCCCCCGGACTCCAATTGGTTTATTTGACTTTGATTCATTGAACCTTGCATTTCAGTGGAGGATGGTGTCAGCCTAGGTACCTTAAAAGGACGATCACTGTCCAAATTTGCCTCACTAACACCTGTGGCAACCATATGAAGCTTTGTCATCTCCATCCTTTTATCAAGCCCACATGAACAACCCTTAACCCCATCCTCGGGCATAGATAGAAGATGATTCCACACTCGAGTGCAGCTTCCCTGAAACACATGGTTGCATAATGTGCACATCCATTCTTCACAACCCCCACTATTATTTTTCTTGTTTTTAGTAATCTTGTTTACAAACTTTAACAAGGGTTTCTTGGGGTTTGATATTTGTTGAACTTGACTTTCGCTTGCAATTGGACTTGGAGTAGAACTAGTGTTTTGCTCCCTCAATTGTGGGCTTTCACTCTCCATGACTTCCTTGATTAATGCACAACATAACAAATTTAAAACTTTAATATATTGATGTTTGACAAATTGAAATGTACATATTTAAAATTTAACACATAATCAACTACAAACATGAAACACCATAATATGTTATAAATTATAATTATTGAGTAAATTTGTAAATTAAATTGCAGTAGATGTGTAACCAATAATTTCATTTTAAGAACATAATTGAACAAGTTGTAAATAAAATATTATGAAATTGTGTTGGTAAATTAAATTGAAGTCTACAAAGCAAATTATTATGTTGATTGAAAGTGCTGATAGAAGTAAATTATTAAGTGGGTTGAATGAATGAGTAAAACTTTAAACTTTAAACTTTGTGGGTTGGATTGAAGTAAAACTTTAAATCATAAAAGTAAAAACCAGAACCTTTTTCATTGTTCTTATATTTATGTGTTTCAACTTTCAAATAATTTCATTTTAAGAACATAATTGAACAAGCAGTAAATAAAAAATTATGAAATTGTGTTAGTAAATTAAATTGAAGTCTACAAAGCAAATTATTATGTTGATTGAAAATGCTAATTGAAGTAAATTATTATGTGGGTTGAATTAATAAGTAAAACGGTAAACTTTAAACTTTATGTGGGTTGGATTGAAGTAAATTTTAAAACTTTAAACTTTAAATCATAAAAGTAAATACTAAAAACCAGAACCTTGTTCTTATATTTAATATTTGTGTGCCTCAATCACAGTGCCAAAAACAATCAAAATAATAAATATTTAAAATTAAATGGAATAAAGTTATAAATTAAAATTAAAATTTATAATCTAATATCTTAGAACTACTATCTAAAATTTGGAACAGATCACATATACAGTTATACTGGGGGGCAAAAATAAATTTAATTTATAATCATCATACAAAATTAATAAATTAAAAATTAAAAAAAATTACAATCTTTGGTACCAAGTATGATAGTATCTAAAATCATAAATGAAAATCTATTGTGAACATTTAAATAATAAATTTTAGTATCTAAAATGATAAAATCTAAAATCTATTAAGGTTTAAATGATAAAATCTAAAATCTAAATCTATTAAGGTAAACATTAAATAATAAAATTTAAATGATAATGAATAAATTAAAGTTAAAATTTAAATAGAAATAAAAATTAAAAATTAAAATTAAAATAAGTAATTTTAAATTTATTAAAAAAGAAAAAAAGATAATGCAGCACAATGAAAATTAAAACTGGTTATGCCATAAAATTAAAAATCTCTGATTGATTTCTAATTCAAAGACAAACTCTAAAATCTGTTAAGGTAGAGTTTAAACATTAAATAATAAAATTTAAATGATAATGAATAAATTAAAGTTAAATAATAAAATTTAAATAGAAATAAAAATTAGTAATTTATTAAAAAATCAAAAATAAAACGCAGCAGCATGAAGTGGCATATGGGAAAACGGCAACGTAGAAGGCCAAAATGGCAAAATGCATATGGGAAAACGTCAATATACCTTCCAAGCTGCTCTGCTGAGTTGCTCCAGCGCCGACTTACGGGTCACACTCCAGTCTCCACACTCCACACTCACAAAACTGAAAAATCTCCTCGCTCCACGCTCACAAAACTCTCCACGTCGGCTCACGAGTCACGCTCCACTGATCACAAAACTCTGAAAACTAAGAAACTCTCCATGCTCCAACACCGGCTCACGGGGAGTCACTACAGCAGTGCAGAGTCCAGACGAACCATACCTCACAACTAAGAACTCTTTGAGTCCCTCAGCGATTACTCCTCTCAGCTCCTCGAATCGTCTCAGCGATTACTCCTCTCAGCTCCTCGAATCGTCTCAGCGATTACTCCTCTTAGCGATTACTCCTCTCAGCTCCTCGAATCATCTCAGCGATTACTCAAACAGTAAACGATGAACGCCTACTACTCACTGTTCAGTGCTCGACCCAGTGACCAGACTGAGAGACTCGCGATTTGTGTTGATTAAACCTCTTTGCAATGTATTTATAACAAGAACTGAGGGTTAAAACTTCGCAGGAGTTTCCAAAATGCAAGAATTCACGGGAGATTTTGCCGCCATTTTTTTTGGGGGGGGGGGGAATGCCAGCTGGGAATGTGTGTCCGTTCCCCTTCTACGAGGAGTTGCTCGTCGTTCCAATCGTGGTACGAAACGTGTAGCCGTTTACCGGAAAAGGAAACGTCATTTTCAACGTTCCAAAGTTCCCAGTTTTTTGAGTAAACGTTCCTTAATTGTTCCGTTGTTCCAGAAACCGTTCCGGGAGGTTTCAGAACATTTCATTCTAGTTCCCAAGTTCCCAGGAATGCGGGAACCTTCGGAACGAGTTTCTGAAAACCTGGAAACCGTTCCCATGCAACATAGGCTATTATATATCCGATAGGGGAGGGCATGGATGCAACAAGAGTGCTAGGCATCAGAGACAACAAGGCTTATCGAGTATTGAGTCATCCTGTTGATGGTGAGTTTGGTGGGAGGTCGAACTCAGTGGCACCAGTCGTGTAACCAATGGAGAGGATTCTTCCAACTTAGTGAGGAGACCAAGCTGGTATGAGATGACTCTTGAGGATGAGTGGGCGAGTGAGGAGAACTCAAAATTGAGAGTTGTTTGGCGTAGATCTCTAGCACATGATCCAAGGTAGGTAGCTAAGGGACCTTCAATTTCAAAGGGATCAGCTTTAGCAGTTGAAGAGAAGGTTGTAGACAAATCCAAGTGGAGGAGGTTCCATTAGTACCTCCCTCTTAGCTACCTCCCTCGCTAAGAGGGAGTGTTAGTTTTGGTAGCTCGGAGGTACTCGTGCATCATGTGCCTAGGTGCAGGGGTCCAAGCACATGAGGTCTCATTAACGACATAAAGTGACTTTATTAAATGTGTTTATAAAGTACTTTAAGAAAATGACTTTATAATATTAAAGTGAGTTGTACTTTATATTATTCAAGTGTACTTTTTATTATTTTAGGGAAAAGTGACTTTTCGAATGTAAAGTGATTTTTGTAGTGGCTTGTTTTCGAAAGAGCTTCATGAGACCATTGGCACTCATTCCAAAGAGAATTTTTGGAGTGGCTTGATTTCCAAGGAGGAGCTTGGTGAGGAGTGTGAGAAGCACATTTGCAAGAGAGAGCAAGGCATTGAGCTAAGAAAGTGAGTGAATGGGAAGCTGAGAAAGAAAGACACATTTTGCTGTGGAAGAGGAGTGGACATGCATCCCTAGACAACATTTGCAGCAGAGTTAAAGTGCTGGTCTATACTATTAACTGTGCAAGCCATATTGTATGGAATAGTGGGCCGTACTGCTTAGAAAGAGTGGGCTGTACAGTTGGAAGAGGGCAAAAAAACGAGGCAGCCTGTGGGCACAGTTTTTGAGGTGATTTTCTGCTGTATATTTTCAATACTTACATTCTCAGTTCCAAGGTGTGAATTTGTGTTAGAGAGGCTGTACTGTATAGGCCCTATTCTTGAAATCTGAGCATTGATTTCAAGACGAGTTTTGGTTTGAAGTGTTATGTATCATATTTGACACATTAACCAAGGAAGCTGAAAGTACAGTGACTGAGTATAGTACTGTACATTTTCTGTTGAATTTTTACTGTTGTTGTACACTCAGAAATAATTTTTAGAGCTCAATAACACTCTCTTGTGACTGGTTTTCCCCTTAAGGAGTTTTTCCAGGGTCTTAAACCAAAATCCGTGTCTGATTTTTTTATGATAGTTTGTTGTCATGAGTTATTTCCACTGCTAAAATGTGTTCTTGGTACTGTGTATTAGCTTACAGTAACATTAAAAATGTATGCCAGTGAAATGTGGTTATTTTTATGCCTGTAGAAGACCTTGTGTACTATGTGAGATTTCTATAGCCTTGATGGTCGCAAGAAATTCCACAGCTAAGGATCTAAAGCACAATGTAATCCTACTGAGATGAACAATGGAGATTTGTACTAAACCTAGTGAAGAAATATTGAGCAAAATACATATAAGAAGAAACTCAATTGAATAAAATCCATATTGTCTATTAATCAATAATGAGAGTACAGTATAAATACATCTCCAAAGGAGAAATTCGTTAGCCTAAGTAGGCATTTGAATTCCTCTCATTGGGCAGGTTTAAATTAGCATAGAAACCATCACTAGACATGAGAACTAGTCCTAACCCCTGAATGTGCTCAGTTAATTGAGTGTAACGGAAGGTAACTGGACCTGGATGGCGCATGAGGGAGTTAATTGATGATAACTAATGATATAGGGGCGAATTTAGGAGGTTTAGTTGACTAAATGTGGTCATTGGAGCTCACTATCAACCTAGAGTGATGAAATCTAGGAAAAGTGGCTCAGTTAATTGATTGTAGCCCAGTTAACTGAATGTAATTGATGGTGGGTGGCTAAAATCATGGATGAGGGCGCATGAGGTCCTAAAATCATGGACGAGGGTGCAATAGTGGGTAATGAGATCAAAATTGACAAAAATTGAGGCACTAGGAAGTCAACAACAAGGTCCAGGTACTAGGGAGGTCAACAATGTTGCATGCATGAATGCATGACTCAGGTCTAGGTGAAAAATATGCTCCTACATACTAAGTGTTTAACGAAATATACTATGATTTCAGTACACAGATTTCGACATTTTAACAATGAGAACTATCTCTAAGAGCCCATGAGCCTAGGGATTCATGACACATTTATCTTTAATCGCACGAACCATAAAAAACAAAAGTTTTCTTTTATTTTTCCTTTTATTGGCTAGAAACTAAGTTGCACGAAACGGGGAAACGTCTAGAAGTTTCCGAAACGGGGACGGTAGGAAACATGACCCTCCAAAAATGGAAACGTTGGGGGAAACATCGGGGGAAACGCCGTATATATAAATATATATTTATATATATACAAAAGACACATTAACTTGCAAGAAATCAATAATAGCATACATAAATGCTAAGTCACATGACACGAGGACACGGGACACGAAGGACACGAAAATACGAGTATNTTATCAATGAATCATGAACTTTGAACCATAAATTGCATATTTGATATTTCTGATTAAACCACAAAAATCAAAATGTGTTACATAAATATCGAGAGAATGCCACTACAAATACAAAATTGAGTAGATACTACTTAGTATTAAGTTTAGTATCTACAGTATTGCTAGATACAAAATGGAAATACTAAATAGCCACAGGAAAGAATATCATAGTTCATCAATGGTACTAGCCACTGTCAATCGTCCTCCTGCTCCTCCATGTCAAAATTAGCATTATTGTCGTAGCTCTTTCCTCTATCCTCCTCCTCTATACCCTTTTTGACAGAACACATGTTTAGAAATCAGGACACGTTCCTGGCACATGTTGGAAAGTGTCCATATTTCAGGACACGAAAATTTTGGTGTCAAACACGTATTAGGGCAAGTGTAGTGTCCGACACGTGGAATACGGGACACGGGCCCTATTTGGAAGTGTCCTGTTACTTAGCATAAATGACATTTTAGTAGAAAAACCATGACTATATCATTGATTACATATACAATCCTGTAACTTTAAAAAATGGGAAAAAAAATTAAGCCCATTTGAGGTACCTGCAGCCCTCTTGGTTGCCTGTATAGGACTAAAAACGGAAGAAATGATGTTGAAACGCCACCCACATGGACCGAAATGTCACCAAAACGTCGACCAACGTACCGTATGGCGTTTCGCAATTGCGAAACGACGTATGGTACGATTGTCGGCGTTTCGTACCGGTTTAAGCGTTTTGGGAAGTTTCCGGTACTGGTACGCCAGTTACCTAGGCGTTTCCTGCAACATAGGCTAGAAATCTAAATATTATAGGGCTGATTTATTTTCCAGATTCCTTAGGTAAAATATAACCTTTTGCATTATTTTGAGACTTGTTTTCAATAGATTTATTTATGTTCTACGTCAATTTCCTAACAAAAGTAAAATTTAATTAAATCCACCCCTAATGTTGATGTTTCTCCATGGTTCCAACATCGAGCAAACATTATGTAGATCATTCTCCTAGACAGGTCATGTGTATTGACCAATTGTTGGTAGAGGATGGCCCCGTCATAGCCCTTACTAGTCATATGTATTGACTATGTGTACGAGGCTCGGATTCTTAGCCTTGATTAGTCATGTGGATTGACTATGTGTACGAGGCTCGGATTCTTAGCCTTGATTAGTCATGTGGATTGACTAAAAGTGAAGGAAGGATAGTGGTCACATTGCATACACTATGGGGGAGTGCTCATGATGGAGTGATCTATTCTAACTAGAGTGAGTTGACTTATCTATTTGATAGGGGATCTCATACCCTTGTGGAATACACAAAATCTAATCTAATGTTAAATTTGACATTGGCTCTAAGAAGTGTCTGAGACTTCTTAGGGTGTGGTCAAATCAGCATTAGAGCTCTATGGGTGAATTTGATTTGCATGTGAGGAGATGAACGTCACAACATACAACCTTTCCTAAAGAAGTGGGAAATTCCAATAATAAAGTAGTCAACATTAAAATCAGCATTGAAGTGGACAAACATGCAAGTTGGCCCCAACAAAGAAGACAAGTTGGCCCCAAGTGAATTTCAGGTGATTTTATGAGTATAAATAAGTAGCTCCAGCACCTTATTTGTACACACACGAATCCAACTACTCTCTGCTACACAATTGCGCAATTTTAGCTAGGCAAGGGAAGACTAAAGAAGAAGCATATTGAAGTGATCTGATCTATTTCTTGGGTTTGCCATTCTCTCTCTTGAAGATTCACATCATCTCTGTGACTGCACTGCAATTAGGGTTGTACCCTGTGACTGTCAAACCCTTGTGAACTAGGGTTCTTCTATTATTGTTGTTGTACTCTTATTATTGGAAATATTCTTCTTAAGAAAGGTTGTTGGGTTTTCTCTTGAGTTTAGGTTTCCCAGGGAAAAACTATATCTACTGTGCAGGGCATTCTTTCAGTGATCCTTTTGTTTTTCCGCTGCAAATTTGAAGTTGAAATTATGCAATGATAAAAGTGGGATGATAATAATTATTAAGATTTGAAAAATTATACTGCTAAGTTAAAAATTCAACAACTAATGCTTCATAAAATCATATCTTTTGGTTAAGGTTTTTGTGTTAGATCAATCACATTAAAATTTGGGTTGTTGAGGCTCCAGGCAGATTTTAGTGGTTATTTTGCTCATTTTTTTATTTAAGATAATTCTGAAAATTCACTTGGGTTTATTTTATGCAATTCTGGAATTTTCTCAGAGAGCTATTAGCACTCTTTAATTTTCAGATTTCACATTTAATTTTTTGTATGGTGAAATTCTAATGTTTCTTATTTATCTTGCTCTTACACATACCGACACTTATCTTTTGAGACAAGATTTTTTATGAATGATTCTCTTGGTTCAATGGTTGGAATATGACTTGAGGTTTTAGCTAAACACATCTCTACCTTAAGTAAGTGACTCACTCTTTCTTATAATTATGGAAATTAATTTTGCAATTTACACATCTTCAATATTTCTTATTTGTACAATCTTGGGATGTATTGTCATGCACTTGAACATCAACTATGGATCATGGAAATTAATTTTGAAAATTACACATCTTCAATATTTCTTATTTGCACAATCTTGGGATGTATTGTCATGCACTTGAACATCAACTATGGATCATTGAAGTAATTTTTTAAAGAAGTTGTCTACATTTCTTGAATCACTCGTTATAACTTTCTTTATTAACTCGAATCCACATTTAGACAAGTTATTTTCATTGTTACCACCCAACTTGTATGTGAGTGGGAGTGGGAAAAGTATCAACCCACTAGCACAACCTGGATGGTAACAAATGTTGGGTGTTACTGCCGCCTAATCCACACCTCCAAGTGAGAAAAATCTCAACTCACTGAGCACGAGCCTCGAGTTGGGTGTACTGTTACCGTGACACTCTACTCTTTTTAGGCCAACTCCTAAACAAAACCAACAAGGGTTGTCCCTATAAAATAATCTAATTATAAAATGAAATAACTAGGGATATAACTTAAGTGCAACAAGTACAAAAGATATAGTAAATGGGGGTTAGTGCCTTTAAGCATAAAAAAACACAATATAATCGACCATTAGAGCAAATCTGGGGTCTAAAATGGGCCTTATAAGAAAACGAACCACATTGTAACAAAGAGATCCATTGAATTCAAGAACCAATAGAATTTCAAGAAAAGAGTCAACCATAATGGTTGACATGGCATATTTGATTAAAAAAACTACTTTTTTAATTCGTATTTTCTACATATCTCCCTGTTGTTTTACTCAAATTTCGAGCGGGAGCACTCGTTGGATACATAATTAAATTCCGCATTCAACAAGTACCCACACTATATATTTTTGACGGGCCCCGCTGCCCCTAAAACAAGAAATACCTGAAAAAATGTGATGATGACGTGAAAGAAATACGTAAAAAAAACGTGATGGAATTTAATTCAGCATCCAACAAGTGCTCTTGCTTGAAATTCGAGTAAAATGACAAAGAGATATGTTGAAAATATGAACAAAAAAAGTAGTTTTCTCTCTTTCTCTCAAAAATTCATAAATATTATTTTATTCTTTTAATTCTTCTTTTATTGTTTTCCTTAGGAGGCCCATTTTAGACCTCAAATTTGCTCTAATGTTAGATCATACTTGCAAACCGGAATTATTAAAGCAATACATGATGTAAACGATTGATATATGCTTTGATTGTTCCTTAAACCAACTGAAAAGGTAAATGTGAACTAATTACTTAGACGAAATATCAGTATTTCTTTACCAACTGAAATAAAGTATGAGACTGCGAGCTAATTACTAAGATTTAAAGACTATCCTAAATCTAGATTGGCTAAAGCAGTTAATCTAAGTAAAGGAAACCACTGAGACACAAAGATGTTAGTTTTTGTACCTAGGCAGATGTTCCCTAGGTGACTTTATCTTTTGCCTAAGTCACTTAAAGAGGGAAAAAGGTGACCCTCACATTAAATGTCACTTAATGAGACTTTATAACAATAAAGTCACTTTTTGATAAATTTAAGTGGGTGAGTAATTTTATTTATGTGAATTAAATAAAAGGGATTTTTACTCTCACTCAATCTCATCCATTGGATTGATTCTTTTTCCACCGTTGGATTAAGATGCCCACTTAGGTCAAACAAAAAGCATGAGGGAGGCAAAAGGGTTTCACTTTTTTCATTTTTTGTATGAGAAGAGGAGAGCTGAGAGAGGAGGTCGAGTTGCTGAAGAAGGGTTTGATTTTCAGACAGCGTTGGAAGTGATTTCTTGTTGGCACGAAAATCGAGGCAGCCATTTAATGTTTGCACAGAAACCGAGGTAGAGTACGGCCTTCATTAATTGCTGTACGGATTGTTTATTGGCACAGAAACCGAGGTAGAGTACGGCCTATTGCTGCTGTACGGTTGCATTAAATTCAGCACGAGTTTCGAGGCACTTTCCAGCACAGAAATCGAGGTTTTTATTGACTGTACGGGCTGCATTAATTGCTGTACGGACAGCATTTATTACAACACAGAAATCGAGACTGTACGGTGCATTTATTGTTGCTGGTACGTTTTTTTCTAGGTTGTACGGTCTGCATTTAAGTTGGCACAGAAATCGAGAAGGGTGTACGGCTGGTTTGCTGAGCACAGTGTCCAGACTTTGGGATAAAGTCTGTGGTGGAGATAAGTTGTATTTCTCCTGCATTTCTGTCCTTTTATTTTGCTGAAGAAAATAATAAAAATCTCTCCTCTCTCTGACTGGTTTTCCCCGTGGGGGTTTTTCCAGGGCTGATTAGCCAAAAATCTCTGAGTCAAATTTATGGTGTGAATGTTTAATTGTTTCCAGCCTGTTAGTATTTGATTTTACTGTGTGTTTAAAATTGTTCGGCAAAATTTTTAAGTAGCTTCAAGCCTATGCAAAACCGGCTGAAGTGAAAAACACAAATTGTTCATTTAAACCAGCAAGCAGTAAAACTCAGTATTTTCAACATGGTATCAGAGCAAAGGGGGCAGAAATAGTGATTTTTGCAGACACACAATAATTTGCAGCATTCAGAAATTTTTGTTATTCTACTTCTGTCAGTGAACAGCACTTTGTTGAGTTGTTGTTGAGATGGCTACAGGACTTAGGTTGGAGGATAGGCTGGATGGGACAGGGAATTTTGTGCCGTGGAAGGCTAGAATTCTGCTGTTACTTGAAGAGAATGAGTTGTGGCCAGACATAGTGAGGAACACTACTACAAACCCCATTACCATTCCTACATCTACAGATGCAGTAGCCCTCACGGCCTTCAATAAGAAGGACTGCAAAGCCAGAAGAATTATTCTTGATGCCATGAAAGATCACATTATTCCTCACATTTCAGGAAAGGACAAGGCACATGAGATGTGGACAGCCTTGACCAGTCTGTATGAGAGTTCTAATGAGAACCGGAAAATGGTTCTCAGAGAAAAACTCAAGAGTATCAGGATGAATGGAGGAGAGGGAGTCACAGCTTACCTTACTAGGATTTCTGCAGTTCGGGATGAACTTGCAGCAGTTGGGGAGAAGGTTGCCCCTACAGAGCTTGTGCGGACAGCAATGAACGGGGCCTCAAAGTCCTGGAGTGCTTTTGTGCAGGCCATAGTGGGCAAGGAGAACCTACCTGACTGGGAGAGGCTATGGGATGACTTTGTGCAGGAGGAGACCAAGAGGGGTCTTGTACAGGGTAGTACTTCTCAGAGAGGGGCTGATGATGAGGATGTGGCTTTGGCAGCCAAGGGTAAGAAGAAGAAGGGTCCCAAGAAGGGTGGGGCCAAGCAGCAGCAGCAGCAGGGACAGCAGAGTGGACAGAAGGACTTGAGTAAAATCAAGTGCTATGCTTGTCAGGCGTTTGGACACTATACCTCACAGTGTCCAAGCAAGAAGAAGAAGAAGGGGCAGGGACAGCAAACTGCAGCCTCAGCTGAGGTTGATGAGTTTAGTATTGCATTTCAGAGGGAGTTTTCCCTTTATGTTGGACAGATGGAGGGAGAGAGAGTCACCTTAGCCACCAGCATAGATATGGATCAGGACAGTGAGCATTCCTTGTTGGCAGGACATGGGGGGGATCCATCCACCTCTTCTACTTGGTACATTGACAGTGGAGCCACGAGCCACATGACAGGAGCTCGAGGTGTGTTCTCAGAGTTGTCAGAGTCAGGTAGGGATGTGGAGGTTGTCCTTGGGGACAACACCGTTGTGAGAGCTGTTGGTAGGGGTACCATCACATTTCAGAGGGAGTCTATGAGTCCCACGACT
>LPNX010538206.1:423268-438009 GCA_001517045.1 Pseudotsuga menziesii | reverse complement strand
TTTGTTGTATGTTGATGATCTGTTCATCACAGGTGCTGAGCGTCTCATTGCACATTGCAAGAGAGACTTAGCTTCGGAGTACGAGATGACCGATATTGGGCTAATGCACTATTATTTGGGGATGGAGGTTTGGCAGGAGCCTGGGCATATTTTCCTTGGACAGGGAAAGTATGCAGCTGATATTCTGAGGAGATTCCGGATGGAGGACTGCAGGCCTATGTCTACACCTATGATCACCAACTGGAAGCAACTCCATGCTTCCGAGGGCAAGTTGGTGGATCCCACACTATATCGTAAGCTTATTGGGTCGTTGATGTATCTGGTCAACACTAGGCCAGATTTGAGCTTTGCGGTGAACACTCTTAGCCAGTTCATGGTTGAGCCTAGGAGTGTGCACTGGACAGCTGCAAAGCACATTTTGAGATATCTTGCAGGGACAGTGGACTATGGTCTGGACTACAGGGGTTCGGATGGAGTCGGATTGGTTGGTTTTACAGATTCAGACTGGGCAGGTTGCGTACGAGATCGGAAGAGCACTTCTGGTTGTTGTTTCAATTTGGGCTCGGCAGCAGTGTCGTGGTTCAGCCGGAAACAGAGATCCGTTGCTTTGAGTACTGCTGAGGCTGAGTACATGGCAGCCAGTCAGGCTACTTGTGAAGCACTGTGGCTTCGCAAGCTTTTGGTAGATTTGTTTGATCAGGATCTTAGGCCTACGATGATCTACTGCGACAATCAGAGTTGCATTCAGCTCTCTGAGAATCCAATGTTCCATGACAGGTCAAAGCACATAGAGATCAGATACCATTTCATCCGAGACTACGTTCAGAGAGGGGCAGTTCAGCTTCGGCATATTTCCACTGATGAGCAGGTAGCTGACATCTTGACGAAGTCTTTGGGGAGGGGCAAGTTCGTCTTCTTCAGAGATAAGTTGGGAGTGGTACGGAACACCTTCCTCGGTAAGAGGGAGTGTTAGTTTTTGTACCTAGGCAGATGTTCCCTAGGTGACTTTATCTTTTGCCTAAGTCACTTAAAGAGGGAAAAAGGTGACCCTCACATTAAATGTCACTTAATGAGACTTTATAACAATAAAGTCACTTTTTGATAAATTTAAGTGGGTGAGTAATTTTATTTATGTGAATTAAATAAAAGGGATTTTTACTCTCACTCAATCTCATCCATTGGATTGATTCTTTTTCCACCGTTGGATTAAGATGCCCACTTAGGTCAAACAAAAAGCATGAGGGAGGCAAAAGGGTTTCACTTTTTTCATTTTTTGTATGAGAAGAGGAGAGCTGAGAGAGGAGGTCGAGTTGCTGAAGAAGGGTTTGATTTTCAGACAACGTTGGAAGTGATTTCTTGTTGGCACGAAAATCGAGGCAGCCATTTAATGTTTGCACAGAAACCGAGGTAGAGTACGGCCTTCATTAATTGTTGTACGGGTTGTTTATTGGCACAGAAACCGAGGTAGAGTACGGCCTTCATTAATTGTTGTACGGGTTGTTTATTGGCACAGAAACCGAGGTAGAGTACGGCCTGTTGCTGCTGTACGGTTGCATTAAATTCAGCACGAGTTTCGAGGCACTTTCCAGCACAGAAATCGAGGTTTTTATTGACTGTACGGGCTGCATTAATTGCTGTACGGACAACATTTATTACATCACAGAAATCGAGACTGTACGGTGCATTTATTGTTGCTGGTACGTTTTTTCTGGGTTGTACGGTCTACATTTAAGTTGGCACAGAAATCGAGAAGGGTGTACGGCTGGTTTGCTGAGCACAGTGTCCAGACTTTGGGATAAAGTCTGTGGTGGAGATAAGTTGTATTTCTCCTGCATTTCTGTCCTTTTATTTTGCTGAAGAAAATAATAAAAATCTCTCCTCTCTCTGACTGGTTTTCCCCGTGGGGGTTTTTCCAAGGCTGATTAGCCAAAAATCTCTGAGTCAAATTTATGGTGTGAATGTTTAATTGTTTCCAGCCTGTTAGTATTTGATTTTACTGTGTGTTTAAAATTGTTCGGCAAAATTTTTAAGTAGCTTCAAGCCTATGCAAAACCGGCTGAAGTGAAAAACACAAATTGTTCATTTAAACCAGCAAGCAGTAAAACTCAGTATTTTCAACAAAAGATACTCTTTCCTGTTGGGGGAAAGTCTGAGAACCATCAATGCCTGGGGTAAAGCAGGGCTCATATACACTTAGAAGATCTTGGATCCTACGGTATGCCTCAACCGCAATTAGGGTGTAGAGCTCAGTCCCACCTGATTGATTTTAGATTAAAAACTAAAATTTTATCTTGTTATTGGGTTGTAAGTCAAAAACCCTTAAATTACATTATAATTAGTCCATTAATGCACAAAATAAAAACAAAAAATAATCTAATTCAACATCCATATAAAATTGATAGACTAAATAAATAAAACCAAAGCTAATTAGACATAAATAAATTGCAAAAGGGAAACAACTAGCCTAGATGCGTAAATTTGACACTAGGGCAGGCAGGATGCGGGGAATGGTGGTTTACGTTACTAATCCTTGGCACTTACAATATCCCAAATAACTACGGAGAACACTTTTTGATCCTTTATAAGCTAAGAATCAATCAAGTTTACAATAGAACCAAAGAGGTCAAATTTGTGAAGGAACGCTCCATGGGTTTGACCACAACTCTTCCAAGAATGGGGCTGCTCCTTAGGGGTTGCCTCCTAGCTGTCAAACATGTGTAAAGAATGCTTTGGACAACGACTAAACATTCACTGAAGGTTGCCACTTCGCTGCCACCTAAGTTTGAAATGAACTGTCAACTTATCCTGTCAAAAGCACAACTAAGAGCAGAGTGTTAAGAGGGTAAAAGAAACAAATAAACAACGATGTAAATGGACTTTCTTCTATTGTTAGGACAACGAGAAACAAGCTAAATAACTAAAATCCACTCAAATGAACATGCCTTTATACATAATAGATTATAGATCTAAGTGTAATTTAATCTAGCTTTTATGCATGCGCGTAGAAATACCTTTTAAAAGGATCTACTTAATGATATAACTTGAGTGCATAGTAGACCTAAAGAATGCAACAATAGATCTATTGATTGTTTGATTTTAAAATTATATATCCTATATTACATGTGTGTAACCAAGTTGTAAAATCTTGCTTTATGGAAGAGGAGGATTGCAAGAAGAGAAATGAACCTCTTTCAAGTTGTACTATGGAGTCATCAAAGAATTGCAAAGAGATACTTGACCATGTAAAACAAACAAGCTAAAGGGGTTGTGCCAAGCTAACCACGACCGTTTTGATGGATGAGGACCTACAAGTTAGTTAAATAATTATAGAGAAGATTGGATCCCCTCTCCAAACTTATTCCGATGCAAACTATAGGTAGATACAATTGAAACAATGTTTAAATTAAGATCCTCTCTAGCAAACTATAATAGGATCTAATAAGTAAGCAACTTCAATATAGATCATATCTTATTGGGTAGTAATAACCTTTCTAAGGACAACGATGAAAAAATAATTAAGACAAATTACCTCATATATGAAGAACTTGACAATAACATCCACACATTAGCAAGAAACTCCTCATGTGACCTCCAAAGTCTTTACTTTATTCAATTTCAATCCTTAAAGAGTACAATAAAACTTATGCATAAGCATCAACTGATAACCAACAAATAAAGAGAGGGGAGAGCATGCTTAAATAACAAAACAAGAAGAGGGGGTCAAATTTCATGAAGTCGGGTGTCATATAACACCTCATGGTGTTAATTAGAGTGTAATTTGACAACTCATGAACTTAACTAGAGCTTAAGGGCTCCTCATGCGCCACCTAGGAGATAAAGGGGGGACAAATAGGGATTGAGTGAGACTAAATCCAATAAAAAATAACAATTCACTCAAGGAGGGAAAATTAAGAAATATTCCCTTTTACCTATCTCCTAAAATCTCTCAAATTTGTCTAGAACATGCAAAAATCATGGGATTTTTGTCTCCAAGTGGTGTGCTAGGAAAAATGAGTGATTTTAAGAGGTAGGTAAAAAGGAATATTTCCTAATTCACCCTCTTTGACTGAAGTGTTATCTTTAATCAATCCCTATTTGTCCCCTCCTTGTCTTCTAGGTGGCGAATGAGGAGCCCTTAAGCTCTAGTTAATTTCATGAGGTGTCAAATTACACTATAGTTCACTCCACTTCATGAAATTCGACCCCCTCTTCCTATTTTTCTATTTAAGCAAACTCTCCCCTCTATTTTCTTTGTTAGTTGTCATTTTATGCTTATGCACAAGTCTTATTGTACTCTTTAAGGATTGGAATTGCATAAAGTGAAAAATTTGGAGGTAACATGAGGAGTTGCTTCCTAATGTGTGGATGTTATTGTCTTGTTCTTCATATATGACGTAATTTGTGTTGGTTTAATAGCTTGTAATTCTTTTTTCATCATTGGCCTTTGAAAGGGTGTTACTACCCAATAGGATACAATCTATTTAAGTTGTTTACTTATTAGATCTTATTAGATCTTATTGTAGTCTCCTTGAGGATTTTAATTTAAACATTATTTCATTTGTATCTATGTTTTATTAACCCTCTCATGTACGTTGCATCGGAAGAAGTTTGAAGACAAGATCCAATCTTCTCTATAGTTGTTCAACTAACTTGCAGGTCCTCATCCATAAAAAACCATGGTTAGCCCAGCGCAAACCCTTCAACTTGTTGGTTTTACATGGAGAAGTCCTTCTTTGTAATTCTCTAATGACTGCATAGTCCAACTTGAAAGGCATTCCTTTCTTGTAACCCTTCTCTTCTATAAAGCAATATTTTCAACTTGGTTACACACATGCAATAAAGTATCTATAATTTTTAAGTCAAAGAATCAATAAATCTATAGTTGCATGTTTTAGATCTACTTTGCATTCAAGTTATATCATTAACTATATCTTTTTAAAATGTATTTATAAGTGCATGCATAAAGGCTAAATCAATTTACACTTAGATCTATAATCTTTTATGTATAAATACAACTTCCTTTGAGTGGGTTTGAGTTATTTAGCTTGTTGTATGTTGTCCTAACAATGCATAAACAATAGAAGAAAATCCATTTACATTGTTGTTTATTTGTTTCTTTAACCCCCTTAACACTCTACGTTTCGTTGAGCATTTTCCATGACAAGTTGACAGTTCATTTGCAAGCTTAGGTGGTAGTTGTTATCACGAATCTTGCAGTTGCCCCGTGGGGTGATCCTATCCAGGATGGTAGAGGAAAGGCAACTAAAGTTGCGACCTACGATATCCAAGACCTCTAAAAGAACTCAAATGTCACACCAGTCGAGGATACCAACACTTCGAACTATGGTGAATATACTAAGCCCAGGGAGCATCCCTATAACCAAGATGACCCTAAAAACAAGGAATGCAAGTGAATAATCTAGGGAAACTTGATTAAATCTCTTAGTATTATGTTTAATTAGAGTTGTGTACCATTACTAAGAGATTAAGAGTGTCTGAGTAAAAAACCCCAACTTACCCTAGGGTTCTGATCACGAAAACTTGAATCTAGGAGTAAATGGTGCCATTAAGCGAAACTAGACACTCGAATTGATTGCTAGGTGTAATATAAGGTTATTAGAGGTGAAACTAGCAAAACCTAGTTCATCGATCTGGAAATACTCACTCCTCCCAAGGAGGGTATCTTCCTCGAAGAAGCAGACCAATGTGTTAAGTGGGCAAATGGAGTCCGATGATCATGAAAATTTAGATTTAGGGGTTTTATGATTATTCCAAAGTGGGTTTTAAGTTTTATACCCCGCCGCAAACTAGAAACTATAGATCTAAGAAATGAGGGTTTTAAATGAGGGTTTGATGAAAGGAAAATGCAACCCCAATTAGATACTAAGAAAGAGGATAGATCTTACAGGGGAGAAACGTAACTGATGTTTATGAGGATGAATGCCGAAGTGATGAGGAATATTTCCGTATAGATCAAGTGAAGCAATGATGAAAATCCATCCTTGTTGAAATCGCCCAAGGAAGCCAAATGCGCCCTCTTTCCTGCCAAGCCAAGTAAATAACAATGAGAACGACAAGAAAAATGACAAATGCTGACGAGAAGTAAATAAATAAGAGAAAAATAAATCATAACATATAAACACTACTTGTAACCACTAATCCAGAAAGAAGAGCAAGGTGGACGTCTCCCAGAGGTGCGCCCCTCTCCAAATCGACTTCTCTGTCAAACAAATAAAAAGGATCCAAAAAAAATATGCCGCAAATTCACCAATAATCTCCAATGCAAACAAGAAATAATGTCTGTCAATCACAAAGAACATTCTTCAATCATCCACAAAAGACAAGAGATCCCAGAAAATTTTCTCTATTATTCTTCAAGAGCCAATGGTGTCAAATTTCCCAATGGGATACAATGGGGGGGTCTTGTCTTTATATAGATTTTGAGAGAGGCAAATCTTAACTTACTTTTACATCTGACGGTTGAGATTATAACGTCATCAACGGTGGATATCAACTTTACATGGATCAATTTGACTAGATCAAGGGGGGCGCACTTTTTGCCCAATGACACCTTGTCTAAGTCAAAGAATAATATAACATAAGATATGATCATGCCAATACATCAAAGGGGGTCACTAGGGGCTTGATTCACCCTATGCCCCATTAGAACCTCATAACATAAGATATAACAGTGTAATACATCAAGTGGCCAAGTTAAGGGGTGCCCCTCGAGGGACGTCCTCACTAACTAAGCCAAAACAAAATAATCCCGGACCAAATGCTGACTAAAAATGCTGAAGAACTGTCTAGGGAGCCAAAATACATCATCTGAGACGTTTCCCTGCCATTTACTTGGCCCAACAAGCCAAATCAATTTTTTCAATGAATTTCCTAATTCATTTCTGGTGGTACATCCTCTAAAACTGAATAAAATCATCATAACTCTTTCCAGGATGATAACTGCGAAAAACTGACAATACTAAATGATCTGGAGACATACAAGAATGGTATAAGTGACTACTCATACCCCCTAAAACACTGCAATGCTCTAGGAGAACCAAAATCACTACCATAATAATAAAATCTGGCCAATAATAAAGTGATAATAATCACTGAATGTGCAATCTGAGGCCAAACTCTGGAAACTAAAACCGCAATATTGGTCTCGAGCATGTCTGGAGTAAATATAGGCCTTGGGAACCATGTTTGACTTGGTCAACTAAGTTGACCAAGTCAAAGTACCCAAACTGTAAGTGAGATACCGTACCAATATGATCCTACATGTACCCAAGGTAAGAAATGTTCCAATGGCGTATATCAAAACCCAACTTAAGTCATGTTATTCAAAATCATGGTGACAATAATAATAATAATAAGTAAGATATACCTGTGCCTTTGAAAGATTATTGAACTTTTTGGAAGTCTCTTGTTCATGCCATGCTTACAAAGTTTAAACAGTTTTCTAGTGTTGGGTGCAAGGTTGCGGGGATGAGGTTAGGAGAAAGCCCCACACAGATCCAGAGGTACAGGTTGGGTACATGGTTGTTATAGACAAGTTGGTCCGTGATGAAGAGGAATGTGCCTTATTGCTGTTGAAATATTGTAACTTCAAAGGATATTCTAAATGTATTTTACTGATGTAACCCAAGGGAGATGTTATTATTCCTCCGTCAGGGTGTTACTATTGTAATTGGTCATCATAGAGTCATGAGGTAAAGCCTCCATTGTAAGTTGGGTCATTAGTACCCTAATGAATAATATAAAATATTGTTTTGAATCTTCCTAGGTGAAGTCGACCCAGACAATTTAGTGGGGCCGACTTGTTTAGGGTAAAAGTCAGTTGGCTCAATGTGTATAAATAGAAGAGTTGTGCTTCTTATTTGAACACAGACTCACTCACTTGTGTAGCGCATAGGAGAGAGAGAGAGAGAACAAAGAGGAGAATACCTGTTTTGGGGTTATATCTTATAAATCTTATACAGAGGAAGTTTTGTTGGGTTTTCTTCCCCTTGAGGGTTTCCTAGGATAAATAATGTGTCTATCTTGTGATTGTGTTTCTATCAGTGATTCTGCATATGCTACTACTGTGAATTTGAATTGAACACTAATGTTATCTAGTCTAGCATCTGAAAAACTTAACAATTGTGTAGTGAATTAAGCAAATACCTCAGTGATATTGGTCCGTTTGGTAGTTTGCATGCTAAAAAAGATCGAGATAGGGCACCTCCTATTGAATGGTGGAACATGTATGACTCATCATGCCCACACTTGCATAAATTGGAAACCAAAGTGCTTTCACAGGTGGTAAACAGTCCCTCTACAGAAAGGTGTTGGAGCACCTATAGCTTCATCCACTCAGTGAAAAGAAACCGATTAAACAAAAATCGGACAAATAGATTGGTTTATGTACATTACAACTTGAGGTTGTTGACTCATTACTGTGAGTAGGCCAAAACTGATAGATCATATGTCACTTGGGACAACAATCCAGAGGAGCATAACTTGGAGGATGGAGCCTTAGCTTTAGAGCGCTTGGAGGATCAGCTTTTGGGCGATGAGGATGACCATGCAACAACAGCAGCAGAAACAACAATGCCACCACCATCTTCTACCTTGTTTCTAGATGCACCATCTTTGCCTAGAGGTTCAACTTCACAACCCCCATGTGCATCAACGAGGGGGGATCATGCAGGACCAAGTCTTGGACCTGGCTCAAGCCGCTCAACATTGGTGGCTACTGGGGATGATAATCTCACTCCCTTTGTTCATAGACCACAGGAAAAGAAATTAGAAATTTCCCGTGGAAGGAGGAAACGTCCATAAAATCTACTTTTCTTGTCTTTTCTTATTTACAGTACTTTCAACTTTCAAGTTTCTGCATTGTTGAGTCATTGACTCTTTTATAATTATTATGGTATATTTTGTGAACATTACATGGCAATTCAAGTTTGAAGTTGAACTTTGAAGATGTAAGGTTGATAACTTGATGTTATGGATAATGGACCTATGTTTGACGAATTCGCTACTATATGATTGATGGTTGATGAATGATGTTATATGGTATTATCGTTTATTTCATGTTTTTTTGCTTTCCATAACTAATTCAACATTCTACAAGCATTTGTTGGCATAGATGCATCAAAATATATAAAAAATATATATTATATAAAAAACGCTCCTAAACCATAATCTTTTGAAAATTTCTCTTTTCGCTCCTGCTCATGTTTCCTGCTCCCGCTCCCAAGTAACCTTGGTTGGGTGGGGGTGGAAAAAAAAGTCTTAAGGTAAAGGGAATGACTCATGACTGACTTTGACTATGTGATCTTTCTGAATGATAACCAATACACTCAACCAAAGAGACATATGCATGGCAGATAGTTACAGGCAATGGCGGTGTCTCACAAATGCATTAAGTACTTGGGCTTGTTTCCTTCAAACTCTAGCAAGTTTCCTTTTCATTACTTTACAATACAGGTCAACCTTCAAAGGCAGGTGCCTTGGAAACCTTCTGGGCTCCAGTTCTGACAAAGGCATAGCCTTTGCAGGCTAGTCTCACCCTGTTGCCTTGTGGGGGTAAAATGAACTGAACACTATACAAAGAGTGAGTGCTCATCCTTTGACCATTGATCGTTTTCAATAATTTTCTTTTTTACATAAGATAGTAGCCAACCTACAAGAGCAGGTGCCCTGGAAAGCCTTCTGGGCTCCAGTAAATGACTAAGGCCTAGCGCTGTTGTCAACGAGCAGTCCATAGCCCCGATAGGTTTGCCTCTCCCTACTTCCCCTGTGGAGGGCACATGAGCCTTATATTATACAAAGAATGAGTGCTCAACCCCTTGGACACTAACTACTTTTTAAACATTTATACTTTGCATCATTTAGATATAGCTTTTATGTGTTCTGATGCTTTAGTGTTTAGCAACACTGTTTGGAGGAGCACTTGTTTTGAGGATTAAAGGAGAACTACCCGGTGAAACCAACCACACTAGCCAAGCCACACACTTCATAGCCAAAGACACATAACAACAAGGAATATATCATGCATAGGAGTCAAGATGGGGAAGCGATCTTTAATCTCACAAGTCTTAGTCAATATAAGTTATGGGATAAAATTCAACAACGGATGAACTAGATGGATGGGGACAAATGACATATGGGACCAACACAACACTAAAAATTAATCCTTTGTGTAAAGCACGGCATGACCAACAGTCTTCAACATTGAGTTCTTTGATCAGTCTTAACACAAGTTCAAGCATCAGTATACATATAATCATGGGTCATCATGATCATCCTAACAAGACAAGACTAGGTGTTTAATATACATCACAAAGCAAAACCAAAGAAACATATACCTGATTTCACCACATATATACCTGTTTCCATCTGATAAGCCCCTCTGTAAATGTGTGTACCATATCTGCTCTGCTACTCTGCTCAAATGAACTAGGTCACCACTGAAATCATCTCAATGGATAAGTGAATCTCAGTCTTGGAAAGGAAACACTGCTAAACAAGGCTCTGAAATGGATGAGGCTGTAATGATCCATGATAAAAACCCCATGTGAATGAATAGCTCCAGAAAATAAAGAGATCAATTTGTATGTTGCATCATGGTATCCCAGCTGCAATGTATATGTGATAACAGTAACCAAGTCGCATCCTTGAGTGAAATTTTAGCCATTGTCCAAAGCATTCTTTACATAGGTTTGACAACTACGAGGCATCCTTGTTCCCACAAGAGTTGCGGTCAAATCAACAACCTGCTCCTTCACAAATTTGACCTCAAAACTATGGAAGCACTAAACCCTAATTAGGGTTTCCCAAAGGTGGACACATAAATACAGGAGTTTTTCATTTGTGAAAAGATGTGAAAGAAGTGTGAAGAAGAGCTAATGGTCTTAGTTGAAGATCAGGTTGGAGTGAAGAATTTCAAGGGCATTTTAAGTTGAGGTTCATAAACTTTCTTTGTATTTTCAAGGGTTAATTTGATGTCCAAAATTACTACTGCAAACTGTTGTAATAATCATTGAAAAAGGGCAACTCTTCTCCAATAAGAAGAGATAAGGATGACGTGTAAACTGTAGATTTTCCAGAGACTACTCTCTTTGGAAATATGAGATCTCAATCGGCCTCGAGTCTCAACAAGCCACAAGCATATACTAAAATCCAACTTCTCAATGCCAGAGAAGGTAAAAAACTATGCAATATACTTATAACAGAAAGCACAAGAAATCTCGAACCAGAGTGAATAATATAGAGTATACAATCATAAATACAATCAATACGAACCTGATGGGTGAAAGCCCTAGATATGCATGTAGCTGCAACTGTTGCTCTTGGGAAATGTGCCCCCACCTGTCTTCCCTAATCTCTGATCATTGCCTCTGCCAATCTCTAGAAGAAGTACTGTCTCTCTAACTTCTGAATAAGTGCTCCCTTTTCCCTTCTTCACTGCTCTACTCTGCCGGATGAAGAAATGCAAACTCAATCTCTAAATTGTGCTCCCCCAGCTACAGAGATGCGCCCTATGTCTCAGAAGTGCACCCCTCTGTCTCTGCCTCGATTAATCTCTGGCTAAGATCTCAGTATGTCCTCCTCAGTCTCTGACGAAGACTCACTCTCTCAGCTATCTTATCCCCAATATTTGTGCCCTTGCTCTCATACGGGCACCCTAGTTGGAAAAGTACATCCCCACTATCTCAAGTACATCCCCACTATCTCAGTGAATACGCCCTAGCTCCTATGCTCCTCAATCACTGAAGAAAACCTATTAGATGATCTCTCTCACAAATGGAACGATGTGCCTCCCCTATCTCAGAAGAATGTGCTCTCACTCTCTTAGGAATGGGCCCTCGATCTCTCCCAAATGAATGCGCCTTCCCAATTCAACTAATTTGCTCAACCTCTTGATCACCTAAATCTCACAAGCAACAATGACTTTTAACTTCTGAATGCCTTTTTCTATTCCTCTGGTGAGATTAGGGCTCAAAAACCCTAATTTGAGTTGCATGCATAATTCACTTTAGTGTGTTAAAAACTGTGCATTAAAAACAGTGTAAACTGCATGCAACCTCCATGCATACCATGCCTTCATGCACATGCACATGCAACTCTCATAGACATGCATCATGCATTTCACCCATCAGAAACTTGTGCACCACTGCACTTCTCACATCCGACTGGAAGTAGTCACAAACCCCTGCATGGCTTCAAATCCCTGAATCCATGACTCATAAAGAGTGTCTCTCACACTCCACATTACTGCTTATACTGATGATGTACCTCCATGCTAGGCAGAATCACATGGAGGACATCCCGAGATACACATCTATCTCTAACATAAACCCTCCCTGTTGCGTGTTGTTATCATTGTTCAATAAAAAGATATGTTGCTTGTTGCCGCCTAATTCACACCTCGGGTCACATGGCAGAAATCGTCAAGCCACTAGGTGCGACCTTGGGGGAAAGCGAGAGTCAAGTGTTGTCACTTGATCTTGGCTCCTTCGTCTAGGCTCTCTCCTAGCGAAGCCAAGGGGGGTGGTCCCTAGTAAAATAATCTAAGGCTATTTTAATCTATGAAAGCAAAACAATTAATCTAGGATATGTAAATTTGTAATGATATAAATATTGAAACAAAGATAATCTATAAATAAATTATATCACCAACATATAAAACAACATTCCACTCAACACATCAATTGATTTAAATCCCAAAATAAAAAGACGATGCAATAAAGACCAGTGCCGATGGAGTGCTTGCGTGTGATGGGGTTGCTAGTGATGTCTCGATAAGTATTGCATTTGTCTTCATTGGTCAGTTTTAAAATTATTAAGTGAGTAGATTAGGGAGTGGGTAGATTGTTGATCAATTTTATTAAAATGTGGTAATGATCTGATTATTAAAGTTAAAATGGTATTCCAGATATACCTGAGGGGTACGAGGAATATGTCTGGATTTACTCAAAAGTGGCTCCCGTAGTGACATGTGGGCTAGATGGAGTCGTGGGGTTGTGTTCAACACTACACAAACAAGGGTGTAGCCTAATGGGGCCCCACGATCACTTTCTAATAGTTCCCGCTGTTGCCCACCTATTTCGACTAGGTGGCAACTCCATCTACATGAAGATGTACATAGTTGTACAAATTGTACCTTGGGAAAATCTAGGGATTTTTCACTTCTGCAGGGCAATTGCCCCTTGGTAAAACGAAATGTCCGCTCCCCTGCGTGGGAAAATTAATGTAATTATATGTACTAGTATGGGTCATATGATATGGATGCCACACCATGGAACTGGTTGTTAGGGAAGTCCCCTCATCGAGTGTTTTTTCCCTTTCCAATTGATCTTGTTGTGTAAACGAGTTTAATCGGTTTGGTTTTTCACTCAAAATCCTCCAAAGTGGTGACGGGCGTTCTACCAGTCAAGTCCATGAGGTGGCTAAGGGTTCAAAATGTTGTTCGTGACCATGCTAGACATTTGTATAGAGTCTTGCGGAGTTTCGTTGTGTTGTTGTATTTTATTTATTTTTTCTAGTTAATTAACTTCACCCCTTGGTGGTTAATTAACTCATTTTGATGTAATAATGTAATTGCTCAAGCATGGCATTTTGTAATAGGGGCTATGAATGCAAAGTAAAATTGCTATGAAACCCCCTAAGCCACTGCTTCGAGTCCCATGTCATTCAGATAAGTGGTTAAAGAGATAGACCAATTTTGGTCAGGAGAGGTCTATCTCCCTTAGGGAAATTTTAATTTTTCCTAAGTCAAAAATTCATATTATTTGATTTTGAAGGAAAAAATCAAATAATGCCATGGTAATTTTGTTTGGGGGTTGTTAAGCCTAGGAAAAATTTATTCCAAATTTTTCCACCCCCCCATGGCCAAGATATAATTTTTTCAAGTTATTTTTAATTTTTCCTAAGTCAATATTGGGAAAATTTAAAAATTAAATTGAAAATTTTAAATCTAAGATGAAATAAGTTTTTAGCCTAAGTCTAAAGTTTGAATGATTATTTTGAAGGAAAAGGCTAGGGCCAAAGCCAAATGTAGAGGGGCGCTAGCCTTGGGAGCCAAGTCAATGTAAAAAATTTAGAGGAGGGGCGCTAGTGTTAAAAGGCTCCTCCAAAGATAGAGGGCGTCACCAAATAAAGGAAAGCGCCATAATAAAAAGGAGGGCGCTATATATAATGGGGGTGCTATTTTAGAGGTGGGCGCTACCAAGTTTAGAGGACGCCCCATATTTAGAGAAGGCACCAAGTAATAAAGAGGGGCGCTAGCTCTAGAAGAGGGCGCCACCATGTTTAGAGGGGCGCTAATGCATTTAAGAGGGCGCTACCATCATTTGGAAGGGCACCACATGAAGGTCAAAGCTAAATTTGGAGGACGTCCAGCCATATTTGGAGGAGGACCCACATCAAAACTCATCAAAGTGATCTAAGGGTGAAATCTTAGTCAAAACCCTAGATCTAAGGGTGGAAATGCCTAAGACATGGATCAAGCTTCTAAGCCATTGATTGAAAATTAATCTAAGGGTGGAGATTGATTGAGAAGAATGTAAAGTCAAATACCTAGATCTAGTGGTGGAGATTTAACCTCGATCTAGATCTAATCTCAGCCATTGATCTTCAAGGGGTTGGGGTCTTCCTCAACTATATAATGAGGGTCTCACTCCCTCATTTCTCATGATCTCTCATGCTATTGTTATGCTGCCGGAATATTTCTCCACTATTCTCTCAAGCCC
>LPNX010538206.1:410771-423069 GCA_001517045.1 Pseudotsuga menziesii | reverse complement strand
TAGATTAGTAAGATCCTACAAAGTATTTTGTAGGATTTATTTATATGCTCACCTCTTGGCTTACATTGTGCAGATCTCATAAGTTTGTTTGCAGAGAACTAAAGCAAAGGAGCCTTTTCCATTGGTTTAAAAACTATGATTTTATTTTCGCACTTTTGGAAAAAAGGGTTTTAAAACTCGGTTTTTATCACTGTATAGTGATAAAAACCTTGGTTTTAAAGCCCCAACCCTTAGCATATTAGTATAGGCTTTAATTTCTGCTATTCTAACATCATTTAGGTGGCTGAAAACTCAGTTTTCAGCCCTCTAAACTTCATATTTCTGTTATATGTTCACTCAGATTTTTTACTGTAATATAGTGATTTTTTTGTACTAACTTTTTCTAACAAATTCTTTGAGTTTTCTGTGATTTCCAGCAAGTAAAGCTTGCTGGTTTGTGACAGGTTTTGCACAGGTGAAGGGGAGGTGCTGCCCAAATTGGCCCAGAAACATCTCAACCTTCAACCGGTTCAAAAAGGGGTTCAAACCCTCACCTCTCTCTCTCATTTTCTGATTATTGTAAACCCCAATGAGAGTTTCTCTTGGGGTATTCTGCAAAGTTTTATAAGCACTTGTAACACATATGTAAATAGATTAGGAAGTAAAGTAAATCACTAGTTCTATTTCCATTTACCCACCTATCTTTGTGACAGACTACCGTCTCTGTCACAAAGATTGAAGTGAGGTTAGTTTACTGTTTTATTCAGTTGCATTTTGTTTACTGTTTTATTTAGTTTACTGTTTTATTCATTCACCCACCTATCTCTGTTACAGACCACCATCTCTGTAACAGAGATTGTTGTGAGGTTAGCTTAAGCATTCAGTTTTATTTTTTTATTCACCCACCTATCTTTGGGACAGACCACCATCTCTGTCACAAAGATTGCTGTGAGGTTAGTATAATCAGTTTCTTTTCTACCCACCTATCTCTGTGATAGACCACCATCTCTGTCACAGAGATTGTTGTGCGGTTAAACATTGCTCTAGCTAGTTACAGTTTTTTTTTCAAGTTCAGTATTTTTATTTTTCTGTTAAAAGAAGTAATCATACAACTCACCCATCCTGTGTATCCTCTATCCACTTGTCATCTCCCTTTAGGGACTTCAAGTTGGATATGAAAAGCAGGAGAAATGGGGGCTTAGGTAATTAAAGCAACATTTTTCATTTTCCTGCTACAATCTTCACATTTAAATTTTCAGTCCAAGATCGAATACCAGCACCTCCCATAAGGGATATCGCTTGGTGATCTTGTTGATAACTTAAAATTTACATTGCATCTTAATCACCCAAGACTTAAAATTAACCCCTAAAATTTACCAACAAAAACTTCTTTATTTCCTCCTGCTCTACTCGGTTATCACCCTTCGGGGTACTCGCGAGATACGACAGGGGATAGAGAAGTCCTAGTTTAATAGGCATCCATCTTGTTATTTTTTAAGTTAATTAAAAACAGTGACCTCGGAGGCGACTTGGGGTAGTAGACCGTGGGGGGTCTCTAGGCGCTTTGACGTCCTCCTTGTTGAGTACCAGGCCATTGGGGTTTGATCTGTGAGCTACGGGTGGGCTTTGCTCCCACTTTGTTGAGCGCAACAGCACTCCCTCTTTGACTTGAGAAGTACTAGATTGGGGTAGTTACACCACCAATTCTAAAACTTAACTTCAAGAAGAAAAACTTTAATAAAATTTACTAAAATAAACCAAGAGACATTGCAAAACCGGTTCTACAACACTTTTTCATTTCAGCACTCCAGCATTGCACTACAACTCTTTACTATCAGTATCATTTATTTTTCTGTTTCATTTACTTTCAGTTCTGCAATTGTTATGTGGTGAATGCTTAACTGCTTAAAGTCTTTCCATTTTTCTTTAATTTACTGCTGGTTTAATAATTTGCACTCAAAGCATTTTTCTGCTATATTGTAAATCTTGTTCATTTGTTTATATTGATAAATCATCTGTATATTGCTTAATATCTTGGTTCCTTATTGTTTATAATTGTATCATTCATTCATCTCGTTGTACAACACCTAAGCTGTAGTTTAATTATAACTTAAAACTCAAATTCATTTGTAAGTTTATAAAGTTGTAATCCACCTTTAGACTCCATTTGTAATAGGCACTGGTCTTTATTTATCTCAAGGTCTGCTTGTCATTAAAGGAAATCTGTGCATTTGCATGCTGCTTGTCATTCCTTAGATATTATAAAGTCTTAGCCTTAATCTTAATAAAAGATCCCTTTAATTAATCTGTAATTAATTAATAAAACTGGAACTTAGTCTTTCCGTAGGGACTACCCCCCTTGGCTCTGTTGGGATCTTGCCTAAACGGAGGAGTTGTGGACTGTGGTGACAGTGGTCCCCAGCTCTCACTTGCCCCCAAGGACACACATAGCAGGTTGTGACCTTCCTGTGTCTTGAAGTGTGAATTAGACGGCAACATCTTTGGCGTCGTTGCCGGGGACAAGTCATTTGTCCTTGGTCTGACTTAATTAATTAATTTTTTATTCTTTAATTCTTTGAACTGTTAATAGAATTCTTTAATTAAATTTTAATAAATTATTTACCCATATTAGAGCTATCTTTTTCTCCAAGTGGCGACTCCACTTTCAAATATAGTAAGGTATTCTACCCGGAGCCATTCAGGTGGTCTACTCAACTCCCTCACCGAACCTGAAAGGGTATATAGGAGGAGGTTGAATAGACTTGCTCCCCGTAGACTCCTTGCAAATCTTGGAGAAGAGGCCATCTCTGATATCCATTTGTCGTTTGCCCAAAACAACCAATCCTCACCAATGGATGATCTATGCAAGCCATGTGATTTTTCTAACATTGTTGGTTATCCTCATGATTTGCCAGATAAAGCTATAGAAAAGTTACCTTCCTTCCAAGGTAATAATGCCATCAGTGCCAAGTCTCACATCACCAAGTTCAACCAATGTCTTGCCAAGTGGTGTAATGCTCATAACTATGAAGATGTCAAGATGAGGCTGTTCATTTTGTCTTTAGAAGATGATGCCATGGAATGGTTTTAAGATCAAAATGATAATAAGTTCAAAACTCTCAAAGCAATCATTGAAGCCTTCAATGATAGATGGGGTGATAAAAGGGATAATCATTTCTTGTTAGCAGCCTTGCACACTAGTCATAAACAAGAGAATGAGACCATGGAAGAATTTAATAAAAGGTTTAATGACTTAGTAAAAAGCCTTCCTGCAGATATTAAGCCCCAAGAAGCATCTCTCTTGATTTATTACATCCAAGCCTTTGAAGGAGAAATGAAATATCAGATAAGGGATAAGGAACCTGTGAATCTTAAGGATGCACAAGAAAAGGCTATCAAGATAGATAAAAACATGCAAGCTGCTGGTAAGTCTAATATTCCTGAGTTTTCAAGAGGTAGTTCTTCTAAATCCAATGAAGTAAAAAAGGTTAAGTTTGAGAACCAGGAATCTCAAGGTGACTCCATAGATAAGCTTACCCAATTGATTAAGCAAATGGAAGTGAATCATGCTAATCAGATAGCTGCCATGCAGGCAAACCAGACAGCTTTACAAAACAAAGTAGTTTCTTTGGAAAGAAACAGAGGAAATAATTTCTATCCTAACAAGCCAAATGATAGGTGGCAAAACCAAAGACAACCCCCATCACAAGATCAAAGGCCCCCTAATCCTTTAGAGTCTACCAATGCGGTTGACCATCAAGCTATTCCGTATTGTAGGCCTTGTGGGGATTTTCATGAAGAAAACACTTGTCAAGTCTTTTTGCAAATTATAAATGATAAAATGAATGAAAAAACAGAAAATGAACAAGTGAATATGTGTGGGCAGAAGTATAATATTGGCATGTATGAATGGATGGATCTAGCTGAGAATAGTCAAAGGGTTGAGTCAATAAATGAAGTAGCAGAAGCAGCTTTTCGCCCTAAGCCTAGTGAGCAGCAAGTGTCAGATTTTTCTAAGTATAGAGGAATAACTTACCAAAGAAATGGTAAGAAGAATCAAAGTCAAGAAAGAACTCCAACCAGTGTTCCTAAGGAACCTCCTCCCCCTCCTATTCAAATTGCACCTAATACACAATTAAACATTGATCTAGGAGGTTGGTTAAATAATGCTAAGATGTTGGTTCCTGTAGCAGAACTCATGAAGATCCCTTCTCAAAAGGGAAAATTACTCAAAGCTATAGAAGAACCTTGTCAGAATAATGTTGATAAAGCCATAGCCTACCATGATGCACCTGTCATTCTTCAGAGTATGGACAAAGGAAATGAAAAGAACCAGCCATTCTTCCTCTCATTGTTAGTGAACAATCATCTTTTACACAACTGCATGTTAGATTCAGAGGCTAGCTCAAATGTGATGACTAAAAAGGTTATGGAACAATTAAATCTAAGGATCTCAAGACCTTATCATAACATTTGTGCAATGGACAGTAAGATGATTGAAGTATGCGGTTTAATTAAAGGCTTACAAGTGCACTTAGCAGCTTTTCCAGACATTCAAATAGAAATGGACATAGTAGTGATAGATGTCCAGATGCTTGGGGTATGTTACTCTCAAGAAAAACTGGAGCAGACTTAGGAGGAAATATTCAAATGGACTTAACTTATGCCACCATTCCAACTCCTGAAGGGAGTTTTGTTAGATTAAATCGAGAGTTGGAAATGAGACACCATGTAGAAGACCCAAGAAATCCAAGCAATGAATTAAAGTATAAAACTTATGACTTGGGAAATTATGCAATTTTGGCTAACTCTTTAGGACCTATTGAAGAATCAAATGAAGATGAAAGAGTTAATCAAACTTGGCATATGCACTTTGATGGTGCCTTCTCTAGAGTTGGTAAAGGTGCAGGCATAGTCATTGAATCCCCTTCTCATAAGGAGTTCAATTTTTCCTATAGACTAGAATTTAATGCCACCAACAATGTGGCTGAGTATGAAGCCTTGCTCCTTGGTTTAGAGGTGTGTAAAGATAAGGGTATCAAGAAGTTAGAGGTTAAAGGTGATTCAGATTTGATCATTTCATAGGTTAATAAACAGTTTGCTTGCAAGTCAGAAAGGTTAAGAAGATATAGGGATGCAATTTTGGATCTTGTTCAATGCTTTGATCACATAGAATTTATTGCAATCCCTAGAGAATTAAATGTTAAGGCAGATAGGCTTGCAGTTGCTGCTTCCACCCTTCAAAGACCACCAGAGTTAGTAGATGAAGAGGTTAAAATGGAAGTTATCTTCAGGCCTTCAGTTCCAGATAATGTAGATAATTGGCAGGTCTTTGATGATGATAAACAAGTGATTAAGTTTTTGAGTAATATAGGAGAATTTGCCGACTTCCACATTAGTGAGGAGGAAGAAGGTTGTTATTATGCAGAAGAAACTCAAAAGCTTAATCCAGCCCCTAGGAAAGTTGTGTCTTTAGAAAGGGCATTTGATAGAGAAGATGGCCATAAACCTAAGGAAGAATCAGGTACAAAGCCAAGTGATTACATAGAGGTAAACATAGGAACTAATGAAGAACCTAGAATGGTTAAGATTGGCAAAAAGACACCTAGAGAAGAAAGAGAACAGATTATTAATTTGCTAAGGGAATATAGGGATGTTTTGGCCTTCACATATGATGAACTTAAAGTCTATAAGGAAGATGTAATTCAGCATACTATTCCACTAAAGGAAGAAGCCAAACCATTTAGACAGAAACTTAGGCAAATAAATCCTAAGTTGGCTCCCTTAGTACAACAAGAACTTCAAAAGATGTTGAAAGCTGGAATAATAGCCCACACTAGACATTCTTCTTGGTGCTCAAATTTGGTGGTGGTTAGAAAGAAGAATGGTCAAATCAGGTTATGTGTGGACTTCAGAAATCTAAACATTGTGTGCAAGAAAGATAATTATCCCCTCCCTAAAATGGAAACTTTATTGCAAAGAGTAACAGGATCTGGTATGATTTCAATGCTTGATGGTTTTTCTGGTTATAACCAAGTCAGAGTTAAAGAAGAAGATAGGCATAAAACAACATTTACTACTCCATGGAGAACATTTGAATATATCAGGATGCCTTTTGGTTTGTCTAATGCTAGAGCTACATTTCAAAGAGCTATGGATTATGCTTTCAGAGGATTAATTGGAAAAATTATTGAAATTTATCAAGATGATCTAACGGTTTTTTCTAAGGATGGGAAAAGTCACATAGGACATTTAAAACAGGTTTTTGAAAGATGCAGAGAATTTGGGATCTCGTTAAATCCAGCTAAGTCAGTTTTTGGGGTTACTGAAGGGAAATTACTGGGTCACATAATTTGCAAAGAAGGTGTCAAAATAGATCCAGAAAGAGTTGCAGCCATTACTAAACTCCCCTTGCCTAATACAAAGAAAGGCCTTCAATCTTTCTTTGGTACAATTAATTTCCTTAGGAGATTTATTCCTAATCTAGCAGAAGTAACTAAGCCTTTGAATAAGTTACTTAGAAATGATGTCAAGTTTCAATGGGATGAAACAGGAAAAAAAGCTTTCCAACAAATAAAGGATGCATGTGGTCAAGCTCCCGTATTAATCAGCCCAGATTACACTAAAGAATTCTATCTTTTCTCCTTTGCATCTGAAGACACCATTGCTGGTGTTTTATTACAGAAAAATGACCAAGGTCAAGAACAACCCATAGCATACATGAGCAAGATCTTAAGAGATTCAAAATTAAAATATATAATAGAAAAACAGGCTTATGCCTTGGTAAAATCTCTTAAGCATTTCAGGATTTTCATAGGGTATGCCAAAGTAATTGGGTATGTTCCTAATACAGCAATTAAAGATGTGTTAACTCAAGAAGAAGGCCTAGGTCCAAGAAGTAGATGGGTTGCTAAAATACAAGAGTATGATTTAGAAATCAGGCCCACTAAGTTAATCAAAGGACAAGGATTAGCTAAGATGTTAACAGAAAGTAATGAGAAGGCTTTAGGTTTGGTTGATCAGAATATGGTTTGTGAGATTGATGCTCCAGATTCATCCCCAGATTTGTTAAAGCTTGAGCAAGTTGAATGGTATTCCGATATTATCTTTTATCTTAAAAACTTGTCTTGCCCAAATCACCTAGTTGGTCATAAGAGAAGAGCCTTAAGGCTTAAAGCATCCAAGTATATCTTAATTAAAGATGGTTTAGGATGGAGGAATCCAGATGGGGTTATCCTTAGATGTGTGGATGAGAATGAATCTAAAAAACTAATGGATGACTTTCATAATGGTTTTTGTGGTGGTCACTTTGCTGCTAGAACCACCACCCATAAGATTCTTAGAGCTGGATATTATTGGCCCACCATATTTTCAAATGTGCATCAGTTTGTAAGGAAGTGTGAGCCTTGTCAATTGTTCACTGGAAAACAGAAGTTAGCTGCCCTTCCCCTTCAGCCAGTTGTTGTAGAAGCTCCTTTTCAGCAGTGGGGTTTAGACTTCATAGGAAAGTTTAAAGATAATTCAAGTAATGGTTTTTCATGGATTATAACAGCTACAGATTACTTTACTAAATGGGTTGAAGCCATTCCCACTAAATCAGCAAGTGAAAAGGTAGTCATGGATTTTCTTGAAGATAGGATAATAACAAGATTTGGAGTGCCTTCAAAGATAGTAACAGATAATGCTAAAGCCTTTTGTTCAGCTGAAATGTCTGCATTTTGTTTAAAGTATGGCATTATATTATCTCATGCATCAGATTATTATCCTCAAGGAAATGGTCAAGCAGAGTCTAGTAACAAAAACTTAATGACCATGGTCAAGAAGATTGTAGGGGAAAACAAAAGGTCTTGGGACAGTAAAATAAAATATGCTTTATGGGCTGATAGAATAACAAAGAAAGCATCCACAGGCAAGAGTCATTTTGAGTTAGTCTATGGTTTAGAAGCTCAGCTACCAGTTCACCTTACCCTGCCAGTGTATCGGTTGCTCCGAGAGTTTGACATAGAAGAGTCTGCACTTCAAAACAGAGTGAATCAGTTAGTAGAATTGGATGAAATAAGGAGAAAAGCTTATGATCAGAATTTTAAGAGTCAGGAAAAGACAAAGAAAGCCTTTGACAATTCAGCTAGACAGAGAGACTTCAAAGTAGGGGATACAGTTGTCCTGTGGGACAAGGGCAGAGAAAAGCCAGGGAAGCACGGGAAGTTTGACAGCCTATGGTTAGGCCCTTATGTGATCAGATCAGTTGCGGGTCCAAATTCCTTCAACCTGAGTCACTTGGATGGTGAGCCATTGAACATTCCAAGGAATGGTCAACAGCTCAAGTTTTATTACACATAGAGTCAACATGATGTCCAAAGGGACACCCTTTGTAACGTATCTCTAACCCTTTTCCTTGCATTTCTTTAAAGTTTTGTATTATTTCATTGGTTTATTCATTATGCGTATAGATGTGAATAATTGTATGTCTATTTCATTTTGTATAGCAATTTCATTTATTTATATTGTTTATTTATTGGTCTTTGCTTAAGGACTTATGTTGGTTATTGGTGAGAAATTTGTGGTTGCAGGATTCTGGAGTTCTCATGTGCTCTCCGATGATCGAACACATGTCCCTAAGTTGGAGCCAGATGTTGCCCACCTATTTCGACTAGGTGGCAACTCCATGTACATGAAGATGTACATAGTTGTACAAATTGTACCTTGGGAAAATCTAGGGATTTTTCACTTCTGCAGGGCAATTGCCCCTTTGTAAAACGAAATGTCCGCTCCCCTGCGTGGGAAAATTAATGTAATTATATGTACTAGTATGGGTCATATGATATGGATGCCACACCATGGAACTGGTTGTTAGGGAAGTCCCCTCATCGAGTGTTTTTTCCCTTTCCAATTGATCTTGTTGTGTAAACGAGTTTAATCGGTTTGGTTTTTCACTCAAAATCCTCCAAAGTGGTGACGAGCGTTCTACCAGTCAAGTCCATGAGGTGGCTAAGGGTTCAAAATGTTGTTCGTGACCATGCTAGACATTTTGATGTAATAATGTAATTGCTCAAGCATGGCATTTTGTAATAGGGGCTATGAATGCAAAGTAAAATTGCTATGAAACCCCCTAAGCCACTGCTTCGAGTCCCATGTCATTCAGATAAGTGATTAAAGAGATAGACCAATTTTGGTCAGGAGGGGTCTATCTCCCTTAGGGAAATTTTAATTTTTCGTAAGTCAAAAATTCATATTATTTGATTTTGAAGGAAAAAATCAAATAATGCCATGGTAATTTTGTTTGGGGGTTGTTAAGCCGAGGAAAAATTTATTCCAAATTTTTCCACCCCCCCATGGCCAAGATATAATTTTTTCAAGTTATTTTTAATTTTTCCTAAGTCAATATTGGGAAAATTTTAAAATTAAATTGAAAATTTTAAATCTAAGGTGAAATAAGTTTTTAGCCTAAGTCTAAAGTTTGAATGATTATTTTGGAGGAAAAGGCTAGGGCCAAAGCCAAATGTAGAGGGGTGCTAGCCTTGGGAGCCAAGTCAATGTAAAAAACCCAATTTAGAGGAGGGGCGCTAGTGTTAAAAGGCTCCTCCAAAGATAGAGGGCGTCACCAAATAAAGGGAAGCGCCATAATCAAAAGGAGGGCGCTATATATAATGGGGGCGCTACTTTAGAGGTGGGCGCTACCAAGTTTAGAGGATGCCCCATATTTAGAGAAGGCACTGTTGCCCACCTATTTCGACTAGGTGGCAACTCCATGTACATGAAGATGTACATAGTTGTACAAATGGTACCTTGGAAAAATCTAAGGATTTTTCACTTCTGCAGGGCAATTGCCCCTTTGTAAAACGAAATGTCCGCTCCCCTGCGTGGGAAAATCAATGTAATTATATGTGCTAGTATGGGTCATATGATATGGATGCCACACCATGGAACTGGTTGTTATGGAAGTCCCCTCATCGAGTGTTTTTTCCCTTTCCAATTGATCTTGTTGAATAAACGAGTTTAATCGGTTTGGTTTTTCACTCAAAATCCTCCAAAGTGGTGACGGGCGTTCTAGCAGTCAAGTCCATGGGGTGGCTAAGGTTTCAAATGTTATTTATGACCATGCTAGACATTTGTATAGAGTCTTGCAGAGTTTCGTTATGTTGTTGTATTTTTATTTATTTTTTCCAGTGAATTAATTTCACCCCTTGGTGGTTAATTAACTGAGTTTTGATGTAATAATGTAATTGCTCAAGCATGGCATTTTGTAATAGGGGCTATGAATGCAAGGTAAAATTGCTATGAAATCCCCTAAGCCACTGCTTTGAGTCCCATGTCTTTCTGATAAGTGGTTGAAGAGATAGACCAATATTGGTCAGGAGGGGTCTATTTTTCCTAGGGAATTATTTAATTTCCCTAAGTCAAAAATTCACATTATTTGATTTTGAAGTAAAAAATCAAATAATGCCATGGTAATTTTGTTTGGGGGTTGCTAAGCCTACGAAAAATTTATTCCAAATTTTTCCACCCCCCCATGGCCAAGATATAATTTTTCCAAGTTTATTTTTAATTTTTCCTAAGTCAAAATTGGAAAATTTAAAAATTAAACTAAAAAATTAAATCTAAGGTGAATATTAAATTTAGCCTAAGTTTAAAGGTTAAATGTCATTTTGGAACTAAAGGCTATGGTCAAAGCCAAATTAAGAGGAATCTCCACCAAAGATAGGGGAGGCGCTACCATTGGAGTAGTTTAAACCCTAACTAAGTGGGGCGTCTACATAGAAAGGGCGCTAAAGTGGAGGAGCTACCATATAGAGGGGGCGCATGCTAAATATAGAGGAGAGGGCGCTCCATTTTAAAGGTGTCTAGCTACCATTTGGAGGGCGCCAAGTTAAGAGGAGCGCCACCATAATTTGGAGGAGGCGCTAGTTTAAAGGGGGCGTCACCCATTTAAGAGGGGTGCTACCACATTTAAATGGGCGTCAAGGTTAAATAGAGGGGCACTAAACTTGGTAAAGGGCGCCACATCAAGAGGTCAAAGCTACATTTGGAGGGGGCGCCTAGTTGGGCCCACGTTTTTACCCAAAAGCTCATCCAAGCCATTGATTGAGAGGAGGATCTTGGTCAAATACCTAGATCTAAGGGTGTATATTGGTTTGACGTGGATCAAGCATCCTAGCCATTGATCAAAAATTAATCTAAGGGTGTAGATTGATTGAGAGGAATAAAAAGTCAAAAACCTAGATCTAGTGGTGGAGATTTAACCTAGATCTAGATCTAATCTCAACCATTGATCTTCAAGGGGTTGGGGTCTTCCTCAACTATATAGTGAGGGTCTCACTCCCTCATTTCTCATGCTCTCTCATGCTATTGTTATGCTGCCGGAATATTTCTCCACTATTTTCTCAAGCTCTTGTGCTATTGTAATCTTCTTGCCCTAGTTGGGCCATTTTAATCAAATAATCTTTGGAGGAAGTCTTGGTGTCTCTTCTACATTCCATGTTTCTTTGTGAGGTAACCTGTGGTTTATTTATTTGATTTGTACTTGTATTTACTTAGATAGCTCTCCACAAAGTATTTTGTGGAGAGACTTGTAGATAGAAGTATTTCTATCTGCATTTGTGAGTAGATTAGTAAAATTTTACAAAGTATTTTGTAGAATTTATTATCGTGCTCACCTCTTGGTTTACATTGTGCAGCTCTTATAAGTTTATTTGCAGGGAACTAAAGCAAAGGAGCCTTTTCCATTGGTTCAAAAACTCAGATTTCATTTTCGCACTTTTGGAAAAAAAGGTTTTAAAACTCAGTTTTTATCACTGTATAGTGATAAAAACCTTGGTTTTAAATTCTGCTATTTATATATTGCTTTCACCTTAAAAAACAGTCATTTCCAGCCATTTATATTTCTGTTTTCATTTTCGCACTTTCTGTTAAAAGGGTTTTAAAACTTAGTTTTTATCACTGTATAGTGATAAAAACCTTGGTTTTAAAGCCCCAACCCTTAATACATTAGTATAGGCTTTTATTTCTGCAATTTGAGCATCATTTAGGTGGCTGGAAACTCTGTTTTCAGCCCTCTAAACTTCATATTTCTGTTATATGTTCACTCAGATTTTTTACTGTAATATAGTGATTTTTGGTACTAACTTTTCCTAACAAATTCTTTGAGTTTTCTGTGATTTTCAGCAAGTAAAGCTTGCTGGTTTGTGACAGGTTTTGCACAGGTGAAGGGGAGGTGCTGCCCGAATAACCCAGAATTACCTCAACTTTCAACCGGTTCAAAAAAGGGGTTCAAACTCTCACCTCTATCTCTTCATTTTTCTGTTATTTGTAAACTCCAACG
>LPNX010538206.1:377751-408987 GCA_001517045.1 Pseudotsuga menziesii | reverse complement strand
GGATTTATTTATATGCTCACCTCTTGGCTTACATTGTGCAGATCTCATAAGTTTGTTTGCAGGGAACTAAAGCAAAGGAGCCTTTTCCATTGGTTTAAAAACTATGATTTTATTTTCGCACTTTTGGAAAAAAGGGTTTTAAAACTCAGTTTTTATCACTGTATAGTGATAAAAACCTTGGTTTTAATGCCCCAACCCTTCGTATATTAGTATAGGTTTTTATTTCTGCTATTCTAACATCATTTAGGTGGCTGAAAACTCAATTTTCAGCCCTCTAAACTTCATATTTCTGTTATATGTTCATTCAGATTTTTTACTGTAATATAGTGATTTTTTGGTACTAACTTTTTCTAACAAATTCTTTGAGTTTTCTATGATTTCCAGCAAGTAAAGCTTGCTGGTTTGTGACAGGTTTTGCACAAGTGAAGGGGAGGTGCTGCCCAAATTGGCCTAGAAACATCTCAACCTTCAACCGGTTCAAAAAGGGGTTCAAACCCTCACCTCTCTCTCTCATTTTCTGATTATTGTAAACCCCAACGAAAGTTTCTCTTGGGGTATTCTGCAAAGTTTTATAAGCACTTGTAACACATGTAAATAGATTAGGAAGTAAAGTAAATCACTAGTTCTATTTCCATTTACCCACCTATCTTTGTGACAGACTACCATCTCTGTCACAAAGATTGAAATGAGGTTAGTTTACTGTTTTATTCAGTTGCATTTTGTTTACTGTTTTATTTAGTTTACTGTTTTATTCATTCACCCACCTATCTCTGTTACAGACCACCATCTCTATAACAGAGATTGTTGTGAGGTTAGCTTAAGCATTCAGTTTTATTTTTTTATTCACCCACCTATCTTTGGGACAGACCACCATCTCTATCACAAAGATTGCTGTGAGGTTAGTATAATTAGTTTCTTTTCTACCCACCTATCTCTGTGACAGACCACCATCTCTGTCACAGAGATTGCTGTGCGGTTAAGCATTGCTCTAGCTAGTTACAGGTTTTTTTTTCAAGTTCAGTATTTTTATTTTTCTGTTAAAAGAAGTAATCATACAACTCACCCATCCTGTGTATCCTCTATCCACTTGTCATCTCCCTTTAGGGACTTCAAGTTGGATATGAAAAGCAGGAGAAGTGGGAGCTTAGGTAATTAAAGCAACATTTTTCATTTTCCTGCTACAATCTTCACATTTAAATTTTCAGTCCAAGATCGAATACCAGCACCTCCCATAAGGGACATCACTTGGTGATCTTGTTGATAACTTAAAATTTACATTGCATCTTAATCACCCAAGACTTAAAATTAACCCCTAAAATTTACCAACAAAAACTTCTTTATTTCCTGCTCCTCTACTCGGTTATCACCCTTCGGGGTACTCGCGAGATATGACAGGGGATAGAGAAGTCCTAGTTTAATAGGCATCCATCTTGTTATTTTTTAAGTTAATTAAAAACAGTGACCTCGGAGGCGACTTGGGGTAGTAGACCGTGGGGGGTCTCTAGGCGCTTTGACGTCCTCCTTGTTGAGCACCAGGCCATTGGGGTTTGACCTATGAGCTACGGGTGGGCTTTGATCCCACTTTGTTGAGCGCAACAGCACTCCCTCTTTGACTTGAGAAGTACTAGATTGGGGTAGTTACACCACCAATTCTAAAACTTAACTTCAAGAAGAAAAACTTTAATAAAATTTACTAAAATAAACCAAGAGACATTGCAAAACCGGTTCTACAACACTTTTTCATTTCAGCACTCCAGCATTGCACTACAACTCTTTACTGTCAGTATCATTTATTTTTCTGTTTCATTTACTCTCAGTTCTGCAATTGTTATGTGGTGAATGGTTAACTGCCTAAAGTCTTCCCATTTTTCTTTAATTTACTGCTGGTTTACTAATTTGCACTCAAAGCATTTTTTTTTGCTATATTATAAATCTTGTTCATTTGTTTATATTTATAAATCATCTGTATATTGCTTAATATCTTGGTTCCTTATTGTTTATAATTGTATCATTCATTCATCTCGTTGTACAACGCCTAAGCTGTAGTTTAATTATAACTTAAAACTCAAATTCATTTGTAAGTTTATAAAGTTGTAATCCACCTTTAGACTCCATTTGTAATAGGCACTGGTCTTTATTTATCTCAAGGTCTGCTTGTCATTAAAGGAAATCTGTGCATTTGCATGCTGCTTGTCATTCCTTAGATATTATAAAGTCTTAGCCTTAATCTTAATAAAAGATCCCTTTAATTAATCTGTAATTAATTAATAAAACTGGAACTTAGTCTTTCCGTAGGGACTACCCCCCTTGGCTCTGTTGGGATCTTGCCTAAACGGAGGAGTTGTAGACTGTGGTGACAGTGGTCCCCAGCTCTCACTTGCCCCCAAGGACACACATAGCAGGTTGTGACTTTCCTGTGTCTTAAAGTGTGAATTAGGCGGCAAAACCCGCTTCACTTGAAGAATTTTGAGTAAGTGTCGGATTTTCACTTTTGAGATTAATTGAAGCGTTAGACTAAATACTAGTCACTTCAATCCCTTTCTGATTGTCCCACCGATCCAACCAATGGCCTGGAGTGTTCACAAGAGCATACGGGAATTGAAGACTTTTTTAATTTAAAAGTTTTAGCTTAAATGTGAGTTGTTTAAATCACAGTACCGATACTCTCGTTTCCTAGAACACGGTCGGATTCGTTAATTTTAATGCAAGAAAATAAAACTTGAAAAAATAAAAAATGAAAAAAGATGTGAATCCCCCCTCGAGGGATGGGGCGTGGGAACTTAGTTGCCCACTTGCTTCTCTTTTTTATAATGATTATGATAAGAAACTCTTGTATTCCTTTGTAGAATAGGAGACACAAGTTTACAAATTTTGGGTTTTTAAAGCTAGCCAAAGAAGAGGTAAGAAGAAGGTGGCTCCTTGATGGTTCAAATCAGAGAAATTTCGCCAAAATGCCTCTCTCCCTGATCATCAATGGCTGCAAAACAACCAAGAAAGTTAAGCTAAAATGCTAGATTTATCAATTAAAACATAAAAAAATTAACATAAAATTTTAGTACTTTCAAAAGATAAATTTTGCAACTTTTGACAAGTACTTGCTTGAAGTTAGATCTATAAAATATTACTTTAAAATCAGATCTGAACTGTAAAGGTAAATCAAATTAGTTTGTAATTTATCTTAGCACTAACTTGATCAACAATTCTAAGTAACCGAAAATATTTAAAAATTTCTGTGGTGAAAAGTGAGAGAAAGAATGCCCCAAAAGCTTGGAAACTTTGGGCAATGGAATCCTCAAGTGGAGAACGATGGAATCCTAGATCTTCCAACAAAAGAGCAAAGATGTGGGAGAGTCAAGCAAGATCCACCACATCTTTAAGCAAGATCTACCTGTAGAGCTTGAAAACTTCGAACAAAATGTTATATCCGGTATCACTTACACAAAAGATTAGAAGAATATGCATACAAGCAAGTAAAACATAAAATTTCTTGATCTCTATGCATAAGAAAATAAAAGAACTAAACAAGTAAGCAAACTTGATTATTCTTTCCTATTGATTAGCATAAATCCTACCAAGGTCGATTACGACAATTAATGAAACGAAGAATGAAACTGACACAACTATACCTCATACAAGCACAAAAGATCATCCACACACTGATGCCCGACACAGGTATGCCTCCAAAGCCTTTATTTCATTCAACAATGATTAAAAAACTGATTACAAGAGATACAGGAGCAGAGGTTCCACACACTTTTGATGAAGAGTGAAGAGAACTTGCCCTTATTTATAAAAAAACCAGCACGAGAGAAGGGCACACTTGCTCAATAATGCGCAAGGGATAAGTGAGGTGGATGTGAGTTGTGTTGAGGTTGGAACAGGAGTTAGGATGTGGCAACATCACTTTGTAGAGGTAGCACTTGCCCAAAACTCAACCTTTTTCTAAAACCTCAAGCTTTTCCATCCATGCTTGCGCCCCCCACTTGGAGAGATGCGCCCCTCTTGGAGAGGAAACTTTCGAATCTTGAAAATCTTCGAAACGACAAGTTTCGACTTTCCAATATTGCCCGGGTACTTGCCAATTTTACCTTTCCAAGTCACAGAAACTGATTTCGGCAAGTTTCTTTTAATTTTTTAATTAACTCATTTTTTTGTCTTTTTTGGGTTTTTCGAGTAATATTTAATTTTGGAGATAAATAATTACACGAAAACTTACGAAAGTGGGTTTAGGGGTTAAGAGGGTGCTCTGATTTAGAAAATGAGCACCCCCATGGCAAAAACAACTTCCTAGCCCCACTTTTATGACTTTTTGGACTTTTACAATTGACTTATTAAAAATAAGCCTGTAAAAACGAAAAAAAAATCTTCCAGAAATTAAAAAAAACCTATGGGGGACTTAGGACATGTTCATAATGACTCAAAATAATGATTAGCATGGTATTATACAACAACACCTGGGTGTTAATAACCTCCCAAGGCCTAACCACCAAGACAATTATTCCAGCTTTGGAGGCTTGAGTGAAAAACTCGAAAATTATTTATTGTTAAAAAACGATAGATAATTAACAAGGAAAAAACACCCTGGAATAATGCATTGATGACTAAGTCCAAGGAAACCAAACCTTTTAAATAAAGCCATCATACTAATTCATTTTATTACACTTCCCCATGGGGTATGAACATGCTAAAAAAATTTAAAAAGGGCCCAAGAAGGCCTGCATGGACTTCTTAACTTAAAAATTTGAAAAAGTAAATGTTCATCTTTGGCGGCTCACTTAGAAATCCAACTGAGTGCAACGCAAGTGGTAACATTGTTGTCGTTTCTACATATTGAAAGGTTTTTGCTATCTTTTCTTGTTCATGGTTGAACATTACTTAATGGCTGATTTGTAATTGCTGTGGGATGCATCTTTTGGAGGGGCTCTCATAATTTTTGCATATTATAAAAAATCCATGTCATTGGTTGGAGGATGTTACTAACAACCTAACTAAACCTCCCTCCATTATGTTTGAACCCCCTTGTGCTGGAAAAGAGCTGGCTTAAAGTGAGAAGAAACATTGTTGTGCTAAGTTGGTAACATTGGGTAATCTTCCTAAAGTGCCCCTAAGGTTGTACTTTGTGAAGGGGCTTTATAACATTTGACTTGCAGGGTCTAGGAGGTGTAATATCCCAAACTGATATTCTACGGTTCTTTGCTACTCAGTTGTTGTTCAAACTTCATATACTCAATGATGTGCAAAAAGCTGAATAAAAAGTGGATGCAAAATTGTCGTTCCCAAATTCCCTAAAATATAGCAAATCTAGAGAGTTTATAGGGTGGAAAGTTTCAGAAAGAAGTTGTACACTTACCACTGATAACTAAGTTGATAGTACTCCAGAGATATGTTGCATGCATGTGGTACTTAATAGGTGAGGTAATAGTGCTCCCTTTCTTCTGTTGACGCCCAACTACAAAGGACACTCTCTCACAGCAGAAGATGACGTTTTTTTATTAAGGGGTGGTTAGTTGTTGTTGAAACTTTGCAGGGATGATAGTCTTCCCGTCCTTAAGAGATAGGCTGGTGCATGCAGAGGATTTGACTCCTCCAAGACCCCTAGCGAATTCTTTTGCTGGAGAGGGTGACGTCTCTTCTTTTGCTGGATGCCCTGAATATGTTGGCAATGAGCTGGCGATCACCCAGTGTGATGTGCTAAGCCTGCTAAGAGATATCGTGATAACATGCAGAGAAAAGACTGGGATGAAAGGTCCCAGTGAATCCTTCTGGGATTTTCCAACTATTCCCTAGCTATAAAACGTGAACCTGCAAATAGATAGTTTGTTGGTGCTAGATCATTGAATACGGAAGGATGCGGTGAATGTTGATAGTAGACCTAGATGGCCTACCCTGAAAGAGATTAGGGCAGATAGATTTCACTGTCGAAACCTTTGTTAGTTGAAGACATCGTCTTCAACCCCAATTGTTGCTGCTGCTACTCAAAACCTCCCAATCAACAATAACAATCATAGATGTCTTCTTTGGTCCAATAACCCTTCTTAAATAGCTTAGCATGTACTTTTAGGGTTTGCATGCCATTTTTAGGGTTTACATGTCACTTTTGCATGCATGCAATGCTAATGTTGACTTTAAGACCGAAGAAATGAGGCCTACATGCTCCGCATGCTTTATGAAATTAACTCTGATGGCCTTCTTTACTATACTGATGACTTAATAATACTGAATTGATGTTCCTTTCTGCTCCTAGTGATATTAGTCCTCAATTATTCCCTTTTCTTTAATACCCGCTCGAACCTATGGGAATAAAATAGGTTAACGGGTGTCTCTAGTGATTTAATTAAAAGAGGACATTACAGTCCTCCCTGCTCGAAATTGTTTGTCCTCAAGCAATCTCTGACCAATATACCGAATTACCTGTCCCTGTCTCTTCTCGTCCATTTTTAACAACCAGTTTATTCCACTGCTGGGTGGCTCTTCTTTTACTTCGAATTTATGTTTCTTCTCACCCATGCTCTGTATTCCCTCCCTGTGTCTTCTTGGGTACCTGTGAGGATTGAACATCCTAGATTTGGATCCTCGTCCGAATTCCCTAGGGCGCATCATACCTTCGTCTGGAGGTCTACCCAGAAATCCCTTTTCATACCACTGGTCCTTTCTTGAAGTCTTATGTGTTGGAGTTGGCCATTTTCTCATGTAAGTCTTGTCTTCATGCCTCAATATAGTGGTCATCCCCTTTGCTGTGGTTGACCCTGAAGCTTCATTGGGAATTCCCCTTAGGACTACCCTTTTCCCATTTGGTGCCAGGAACACCAGCTCTAATGTTTGGTAATTGGTTGAGTATTTCCCAATTGAGTACAACCATTGTACTCCCAAAACAATGCTTGTGTCTGGCACATCTACCACATAAAAGTCGTCGACCAATGTATAATCCCCAAGTTGTACTTGTAACTGAGGTATCCTCTATGTGCATCCCTATGATTTCCAACCATGACAACGGTAAAGCCCTTAAAGTCCTCGGTGGGAATTTTTTTCCCCTCTACCCAAGAGGCATCTATAAAGTTGTGGGTGGTCCCACCATCAATCAAAGAAATGGCACGTTGTCCCTGGATACTTCCCTTGATCCTGATAGTATGGAAGGTGGGGACTCCTGTGAGGGTAGCAATAGTGGCTCTCTGTGGCAATTGTTCCAATTCTGTACTGTGTAGTTCTCCATCTGGTTTCTGCTCCAACTCATCTTCCTCACTGTGATCTAGAAGTACTTCGATGAGGTGTACCTTCCCTTTACCCATACATCTGTGGCCGGGTACCCAAGGGTCTTTGCAATTGAAACATAAGTTCTTCCGTCTCAAATCTCGTCGTGTGTCCTCGTTCAACCATTCCTCCTGTGGAATTATCTTCTCCTTGTTATCCGGAAGATTGGTAGGTTTTTCCTTATTTTCCAGAAGATGGGTAGGTTTTTGTGGAAGCTTGTTTTTTGGCACAGAATCTTGTAGGTCCCGAGTCCTACTGATAGCATCTTGCAAAGTAATTGGCTTGTAAGCCTTCACCCATCTGCGAAGTGGCTCGGATAGTGCCTCTGTAAATAGCATAATCAACTGATTCTCTGATATGTCAGATACCATAATTTCAACTCTTTGGAATTCGGATATGAAGATCTCTACACTGCCTGTCTGCTTGAGCTGAGCAAGATCTCTGAAATGAATCTCTGGGTCCTTCTTATCAAAGCACTCCATGAGCCTTTGTGTGAAGTCACTGTAGGAAGTGATAGTGTTGTGACCCAACGTCACCAGTTCGTGGTACCACCACCCATGTGCTTCCCCATCTAAATGTAAAGTAGCAAACTTGATTACATTTGTCTCTGTCATGGGGTTAAGTTGGAAGGAGGTGTCTAACTTCTGTACCCAAATCTTGGTTGAACAGCTGGATGTCCCATCAAAGTTGGGAATAGTTAGTCTCCCCAATGTGCATTGCAACTCAAAATTCTGATTGAATGCTCTCTTGAATCCTCTTGGCCTATTCCTTCTTTTCATGTTGCAAAAATCTAAGAAAGTCATGGCTAGATGGAACTCATCTCCCAAATCCCTATATTCCTATAGATAAGCCCCAAATGGTTGACTAGGTTCTGCTGGCATGATTGGTCCTTCCACTGCATTCTCCAGGAAGTGAGGCATAGTAGGTCTATTGGAAGGTTTGTTATATATATGCGGAGTGTTTTGCATATTAGTGTATGATGTTTCTCGCTACTACTGGTAGATCCTCTATCTATTGGTGAAAGAGGTATACTACTATGACCTGGATCTTGCTTGATAGCCAATCTGTTTATTGCATGCAATACTTCCTTTTGCCATTTAGTTAGGTCATTCAATGCACTTACCAAGCTATGAAATTCCAACCTGTCCTCCTCTTCTCCTTTTCCTTTTCCTCTATCAGAGTGTATACCTGTTGGGTCCATGTATGAATTGGTATCCTCTAACTGGATATCTTCAAATTCCTGCTCTTCAGTGTACCTACTCTTCCTTCTCCTATAGGTTACAAAAGTATCTTCTTTTGTATTCATTTACTTTTCATGTTGAAGCCCACAGCTAACAAGGAACATGCTCTGATACCATTGTAATTCCCAAACTGATATTCTACGGTTCTTTGCTACTCAGTTGTTGTTCATATACTCAATGATGTGCAAAAAACTGAATAAAAAGTGCATGCAAAATTGTCAATCCCAAATGCCCTAAAATATAGCAAATATGGAGAGTTTATAGGGTGAAAAGTTTCAGAAAGAAGTTGTACACTTACCACTGATAACTAAGCTGATAGTACTCCAGAGATATGTTGCATGCATGTCATGTTGAATAGGTGAGGTAATAGTGCTCCCTTTCTTCTGTTAATGCACAGCTACAAAGGAGGCTCTCTCCTAGCTGAAGATGACATTTTTGATGAAGGGGTGGTCAGTTGCAGTTGAAACTTTGTGAGGATGATAGTCTTCCCGTCCCGAAGAGATAGGCTGGTGCATGCAGTGGATTTGACTCCTCCAAGACCCCTAGCAAATTGTTTTGCTGGAGAGGGTGACGTCTCTTCTTCTGCTGGAAATCTGTTGTTGGATGCCCTGAATGTGCTGGCAATGAGTTGATGATCACCCAATGTGATGTGCTAAGCTTGCTGAGAGATATGGTGATAACATGCAGATAAAAGATTGGGCTAAAGGGTCCCAATGAATCTTTCTTGGGTTTTCCAACTATTCCCCAGCTATAAAATGTGAACCTGCAAATAGATAGTCTGCTGGTGTTGGATCACTGAATACAGAAGGATGCGGTGAATGCTGATAGTAGACCTGGATGGCCTACCCTGAAAGAGATTAGGGCAAATAGATTTCATTGTCGAAACCCTTGTTAGCTGAAGACGTCGTCTTCAACCCCAACTGTTGCTGCTGCACTTGCTGTTGCTGCTCAAAAACTCCCAATCAACAATAATAATCATAGATGTCTTCTTTGGTCCAATAACCCTTCTTAAATAGCTTAGCATGTACTTTTAGGGTTTGCATGCCATTTTTAGGGTTTACGCGTCACTTTTGCATGGATGCAATTCTAATTTCATGTTGACTTTAAGACTGAAGAAATGAGGCCTGATGCTCTGCATGCTTTATGATATTAACTCTGAAGGCCTTCTTTACTATACTGATGACGTATTAATACTGAATTGATGTTCCTTTCTGCTCCTAGTGATATTAGTCCTCAGTTATTCCATTTTCTTTAATACCTGCTCGAACCTATGGGAATAAAATAGGTTAACAGGTGTCTCTGGTGATTTAATTAAAAGAAGAAATTACAGGAGGTAACAAAAGGCATGCACAATAAATTCTTGCTAACATCAACTCTTGCCAGAACTAGTATTTTTCTAGAAAAAGTGAACGATATGATTGCCTTTATAGAAGTCAATGCCTTCTTGTTAACACAAAAAAATGTTCACCTAGCTTTACATGGTCTAAACCATATACATACATCATATTCCAACCATATTTCCCTTACTTTTGACCTTCACAATTGTATTTCCACAAAAAATAGTCTAAAACATTATTATTTACTATGGTTTACCCTCTCTCTCAAAAAATGGTCAAAAACCCTAAAAAAGAGAAAGGGCCAGAAAACCACAAGAAAATACCATGGGTAATCACATTGGGTCAAAAAACCCTAGAACCATACTATAAATAAATTGTGAAAAGCTCTCCCAAAACACCTTTTTCCTCATTTTGCTATTTTGTGAGTACGCTGGGACACCCTTGCTCTCAGGTATTCAAACACCCATTTGCCATCATCCCGTCACCATTCCATTCCCACGGTGTACGTTGAGACATTCTCCGTACCCCATCTGGAGAACCAGCCCGTGGAGAGGCAGAACACTTCCGAAGACGGCTACGGTGGCCCCCTTTACAGGAAAGGAAGTATACTTTTATTTGTTTGTATTTATTTAGTTTAGCCATCGTATATTCAAAAACGTTAAAAAATATTTGCTTTGTGTTACTAATCTAGCTTGCTGTTTTAGTTTTCCATGAACTCTTCCTTACGGTCACATTGATCTAAGGCCGGTGCTTTTGCACGTAACATGGGAGAAATCCCCGTTACACTTCTTAGAAGCTTTTCAATATTCTGAATTTACTAGTTTGTTGTTCCAATTGCAACATGATACTTTCTTGATGGTTGAATAGATGGATGTGACTCACAATATCTGTGTAAGATCTTTCATTCTATTCGGCTATTTCTAACCAATGGTCCCTGTGACTCTTCAAGTCTAGCAAAGTCAAGTCTAGCAAAATGGAGCAGATTGCAAAGGAAAAGTATGGATGTGCTTAAAGGTTAATATATACAAGAGAACAAATATTGAATATCACTGAGCACAAGCTCATGCCATCTAGATTGAAGAACAGGAAGGCAAACGAGGCTCAAGAAAATAAAGAGATATAGACAAGAAAAAGTTGCAAGACATGAAATGTACAAATAGAAGAAAATTTAAGTTTTATAAATATCACTACACAACATTTAGGCAATCCAGGGAAAATGATCACATACTAGTGATATTATCAACCAACGAGGTGCAGGTCAGTGGGATAGTCTGAATACTGGATAATTATTATTGAAGCACTGTACTGATTTAATAACTCATTTAATTTGATCTGCTATTGCAATTATCTGACTGATCAGAGAGTTTGTAGAAAATGCCCTACTTTATTAATCATATAATGCAATTACTATCTCATAGGTCAATCCGCCTACCAGACAATTAAATAAAATCTCCCATCCTTTCTTTCCTCCTTCCCACCTTTTCTCCAGAAAAAGAAGTCAGACATAATAAGGCATATCAAGGAATGGAAAATACACATGCTTGTGTGTATAGGACTTGGATCCATCATGGAATGTTCATCGTAAAGACAAAGTTGTTTATAAAGCAATTCTTCACATTTTTTCAAATACTCGATAAAAGTTTCCAACAGAGTTGTTTCATATAGCAATTTCCTTCTTGTTTTCTGTATACAGATTCCTAATATCATCCATTATAAATACAATGTGTCATTTAAATTTTAGGCAGACTGGACAGAGATTGTCCTTACTAATAGGACCCCTTTTTCCACAATGCAATTAAGCATTTATTATTTCCCCATTTGTCCATAGTTAAAACATAACATTATATTTTCTATTCAAGTTACAAACAAAAATAAATCATGAAATTATAGCCCATAAAGACGCAACTTATCTATTTTGTAATAACTTACCTGACACACACTAACATCCAGATGAATTAAAAGAGGGCAGCCTTTCGAGATAGCAGTAACTCCAACATCACCAACACGATAGCAACCGCTAACATTCAATTGGCATAAAGAAGGACAGCCTTGCCCAATAGAAATGAGAGCATCATCCCCAATCCTAGCATATAGCACAACATATGAACATGAAGACGGTTATTTGACAAGATAGCAATTTTACAACTAACATACTCAATAGCTTAGCAGTGGAATTCATAGAACAGATAACTAAGAAAGTTAAGAAATATGGAAGAATGATCAATAATATATAATATTTCTTTACTCTACATAGGAACTCATAAACTGAAAAAGAATTCCAAACAGAAACGAGAGATTATCAATAATCACAAAATATTACTTTTAAAAATGGTGGAATTAGTAAAAACTAAAATCTTAAAAGGAAGTCATGTTCACTTGTTAGTGCAGTAGCATCCATAATTTTATAGCATTACACTTTATAAACCACATTCAAAGTTTGAAATAAGACAAACCAACAAAATGCTGATGAAATTCAATACTCATGTTATACTAAGAAAATGTTTATCTGTGAATGTTGCTAGGCATTTGGTTGGTTACTTGCTGTCAGGTTCCTAGTTTGAATCTCCCTGGGTTAGGTACTGTTACCTACTAAATCATGCTTAGTTGGTTATATCAAGTGAACCGGCAAAGACGAACAAACACCATTGTTCATTCTTCAGAGTTTGAAGTCAGCCAGGCCTCTTCTGGGAATTTTTATTTTTATTTTTTAAATTTTCTTGTACCACATGTTCATACCCCCTTGGGGGAGTGGTAATAAAATGTGCTAGCATGGTCAATTTTATAAAAGACTCGGTTTCCTAGAATTAGACATCAAGCTGACTAGCCCAGAGTGTTTTTCCCTTAGTTATTATTTGTTATTGAACAAATGACTAGTAATTTCTGAGTTTTTCACTCAAACCTCCAAAGTTGGGGTAGTCATCTTGGTGGTTAGGCCTTAGGAGGTTATTAGAGCCTCTATGTCAAAGTTTATAAGCATGCTAGGCATTCGAATTGAGTCGTACGGACATGTGCTAGCTCCCCCTAGGTTTTTGTTCAATTCCGAGAAAATTATTTTTCCCCACAAAATTAGGCCATTTTTTGATGGTTTAATTAAAAAATTTGTGTATTAAAGGTCGGGTCCTGAGTCCCCGTTTTTTACGTGGGGATGCTCGTTTTCACTCATAGCGTCCTCTTTACCTCAAAGGCCATTTTTCATATGTTTTGGGCGGCTAAAACATCCCAGAAGGCATTATTTTTCTAAAGGTGCATTAAAACGACATGTTAATGCTAAAGTTGCAACAATTTGGCACTAAAGTCAAAAATTAAAAAGTCAAAAATCAAGTCAAATGATGAGTGGGTGAAATGGCAAGTAGACTCCCCATGGTTACCGACTTAATAAAAATTGGAAAGGTATCAAAACTTTGGTGGACTCCCCATGGTTACCGACTTAATAAAAATTGGAAAGGTATCAAAACTTTGGTGGACTCCCCATGGTTAGCGACTTAATAAAAATTGGGAAGGCATCAAAACTTCGGTTAAAATAAAGAGTGGTGAATGGTATAAATTGGGGAGATGACGTCAAACATAAGAGAAACCACCAAACACGGTTGCGATTGCATGGCAAGTGGACTCCTCATCCATGTGAAGGGTATTAAAACTTTAGGTAAGTGATAATGTATCATATGGTTTGATGAGATGCAAATGAAGTAGGTAAAGGGGTCTCCAAAAGCTCGCACGTGAGAGGATGACGCCACCCTCAAGGCTCACGCTTGGGTTAGTTGGCAGCTAGCGAGTGGTTTTGTGAGGGTTGATAGAAGTGGTGGCATCTACCTCTATAGTTCCACTCACTTCAACTCAGTTCAAACTCCAATCAACTCAACTCCCTCTGCCAGTGTTAGATGCACCCACTCCATCCTCTCCAGCTTTAAATAAAGCATGCACCCTCTCATTCAAGCTAGTTAGAGTTGTTGGATAAGAACTTGCTATTGTTGTAATATTGTTTTGATCATTCATTGTTGAAATAAAGAAGCTTTGGAGGATAAATTGTGTAGTGCTTTCATGTGTGGACTACCATTGTCATGCTGCTATTGAGGTGATCTGCTTTATTTCAATTCTTGTTCTCAGTTTTGTCTGGCCTTGAATGTTTCTCTGAATCTTAGGAAGAGATCATTGTAAGTAAGATTACTTACTTCTATTTTGTTATATATGCTTGGAGAGTTTAGATTTACATGTTATATAAGATTATTTTCCATGTTATGTTATCTCTTTGCATGTGTATATCCAGATCTCATAAGGTTGTGTGCAAAATTGTTATTTAGCTTTCAGGTTGCTAGGATTGGAAGAGTTGTGAATCTAGCTTGACTCCATTGCATTTCCAACGAAATTGTGAAGACATTGTCCCTCTGCACTCCACTAACAAGTTTCCTCAATGGATCTTTTCTAGCAACAAGCATTTTCTCTCCTCTTCCTCTAAAATAAAATTTCTCAATCAGTTACTTTTTATGATCTTGTTGTTTAAATCAATTCATTTGCAAAGTATATCATTCATAGATCTAATCAATAAGATCTTTTAAGCTTAGATCTCAATTGTCGCATAAAAAATTTTGTTTTTTAATTAAAGAGATCTAGCTTAGATTACCTTTTTACAAGTTTTAAGAGGAAAATATTTAGCATGTTGAGAGTAGTCCTACTGCAAGGGTCAAAAAGGATAGATTTGGCATCTAAGTGCACAATCTTACTGGCTGCCCAAAAAGCAAGCCAAGATCCCAATGAAAGCTTGCTTTCCTTGGTTATTTTTTGCATCTTTTATCAAAACTTTAACTTGTATTTTTTACAATTTTTTTTGTGTTGTCCAAAGACACTTCCAAAGTGTTTTTGGGCACATTTCACTGATAAAAGCTTGCTGGGTTTTAGCAGGTCCATGAAAAAAGAGAAGGAAACGCTACCCAAAAATTGAATTTTGGGTCATCCGAAGCTTCCCAGGAGTTCCCCCTACTTTCGTAGCTTTCTTTCCAAAGATTTGTAAGCCCTTGGATTCATTTTCTATAAGAACCAAGTGGCCTTTCCTGACAGGCATTGTAACCGAGTAAAAATCTTTTGAGTAGGCTCTTCATAGCCCATTCCCCATCCCCCCAGGGGGAATCTGTGTCAGTGCCATTTTTCATGTTTTGTTTTTCTCAGTTTAGTTTTTTTTGCAAAGTAGTATACTTTGATCAGTGCATTTATTATATCTTTATTTGATCAAAAGTAATACAAATACTAACCCCACGACTTCCCGAGTTACTCGAAAGGGGAAAGAGATGCGTGGAGACCTAATTAAAAAACTAGTGATTATTTAGTTCCTTGTGTTATTCTTACTTATCATTTAAAAGTTAACCCTTCCTTGCTTTCCCGATTGAGGTTCATTTGAACCGAAAGAAATTCCTGGAGGTTTATTCATTTTTAACAAACAAACACAGCATTTAAAATCCTTAAAAATTACCAAGACTCTGTCGTGTATGCTCTGCACCACTGCGGTTCGATCGACTAGTTGGCTGCATCAAAAGCAACAAGGGTGGCTAGTTAAGATAGGTTCACATTTAAATTAACCTCCCAAGGCGAAAATCCAATGCCTCAAATTAATCCGTTGCGGGAAAAGTTCACAGAGGAAGCGGGAACAACTGGATAGTGACCTCGAGATACTGTCAGGCTACACCCTTGTTGGTGTAGTGTTGGACACATCTCAAAGACTCCGATCCAACCCACATATTCTTCGCTTGAAACCACATTGGATAAGGGTTTTGGATATACTCTGCGTACCGTCAAGTATATTTGGAGTTCCCTTCCCCCCTAATCTAATTCATGCATCTTCACATCTTAAAATAAAATTACCAGGAGTACTTGCAAAACATATCTTTTAGCACTTTCAACATTCCTATTTCATTGGTGACTCCATTTAAGGCACTGGTCTATTTTTTTTGTATCTCTATTAAATATCTAAATTCTGGTGTCGATTAAACAATTGTGTAACCAAAATTTTACTCTTATATGTTGTTGTGGTCTTTATTTTGATGTTATCTCAGAAACTATTTGCAAGTATCTAGTTACATTTTTTAAACTCCTAAATAACTCACTCGATTCCAAATCACCACACTAAGCTTTAACAACCTTAGAAATTAATAGGGTCTACCCCCTTGGCTTCGATTAAGAGTTGGCCTAAACGAAGGAGACAAGAACAAGGTGATAGCCTTCACTCAAGACTTGCCCCCAAGGACACATCAAGTGGCGCGAAGACTTTTGCCACGTTCCCCCCCAGGTGTGTGAAAGGCGGCAATAGGTACACTAGTAAACGTTGGCGGGTTTACTAGCGATGCCATCCACGAGTGAAGAATCATCCAATGGGTTTCTCTGCTACGTTTTCCTTGGAAGAAGTGATTATCCATGATTTTTCAATCACCAAGACCAAATACTATTGAGGTGCAAAGAAGATCAGAGTCAAAAGGCAAAGCTCAATGAATCCTAAATCATGACTAGTGATTAATGGTCCTTTTAAGTTTACTTTTCTCTTTCAGTTCAGAATGATTTATTGAAGTTCAGCAATAGCTTATCGAGAACATTGTATATTTCCATGTTTCATGTGCCTCGCTGCCTCTTATTCATGTCATTTGTAATGTCTCCAATTTTGGATTCCATTATATGTGGTTGGAAATGCTTCCGAGCTTCTGTTAGTTAGGTCAAAGGAGTGTGATTATGTTACCAGAGAAGCTCGGAGGAGTTTTATGGGGACCAACATAGTCCATTTACCCTTATTCATCATCATGATCATTTCCGAACAGTTCATTCATGGTTCCATTGCATTTCGACAATTCCCGTAGATTGGGAGAATTATTGGGCATTAATTAATTAATGGCACTAAAGGAGTTATTTGGGGCATTTTATTTGAAGGAACACCTTAATGTAATAGTTCATTGGAACTAGGGCGAAAAACTTTAAATGATGGCATGACGAAAAGGGATGTTTTATTAATTATTTAATGTCACCAAGCAAAAAGTGACTTTATAAAGTGGCATTCAATAATAAATTAATAAAGTGACTATTGCCAAAGCCACTTTATTATTAAAAAGGGAAAAGGTAAAAATGGCAAAAAACGGTCCAGATGAGAATTAAAGAGGGAGAAAGCCTCACTTTTCATTCATTCATGATATTTGCATTTTCAAAAAGTGATTGTGGACAGATCTTGAGCTTCTTTCTCTTGGGATGAAAAACCTAGGGAGAAAATAGTTTTGGTGGTGAAACCACCCACCCTAGTTGTTCTCAATGAGGGATCACTGAGATCTCTTGTTTGTGCTCCATTGCTGTAATTGAGACTGTCAGTTTGCAGATATGTGGAGTTGTGGGTGAATTCTAGTGACTGTTTGAAGAGGGCACACTTGCTCTTGTGGATTGCGGAGTTCATCATCACTATCTTCTTGTGGGACCGAGTTATTCTACTAAAGGAGTCCAATTTGGAGCATTCACACTCAGACTTCTATATAGAAGAGAGAATGTTGCCTTGGGAAAAACGTGTGGGCTTTGAGGAGGTTGTAATCTCTGTGGGGGTCGCACTGTTGTTGGGGAGGCTGTCTGTTCAACACTGGGCCACATTCTTCTTGTTGGCGAGGTCATTTAAAGAGAAAGAGGTTATTTCTTAGCTGCCGAGTGCTTTTCTTGAAGACCGTCAGCTAATCTCAGCCATTCCCCATCACTTTTGGCACTGGAAAAGACTGCTACAATCATCTTCGATCTACATTATGCAACTGTCATCTACAGGTCTGAGATATTATCCAAATCTGATAGTATGTGTTCCTCTTTACTACTGCTACAACCGCCTACATGTTTGAAATTTACTGTTAAATCAGATTTTGGTCATTTATGTGAACTGCTGTTATAGTTAATATATATTGCAGTCTATCTATCTACTGTTATGATGTATTTTCTTAGCATTAAATGCATATGAATGCCTTTTTTATGTGCACAATGATGATGTATGAAGTTTGAAATGAAACCATAACCATATTCTCCCAAATCCAACTAAAGAATCAGTCAAATCAACTTCAGAAGAGCTGACATCAAAAGCATTTGACGAAAGTGGTGAACCAACAACTCTAAAAGTGTCTGCAAATCAGTAAGAGGGAACTATTCAGGAGTTTAGATGCAATGTCCTTTGAATTTTAAAGTGAAATAAATTCTCCTTGCAGCACTTCTATCTGCTATTATATTATCTATATCGGTTGGCATACTTTATCCTTCAATGCATTGCACATGAAACACACAAACTCAAAATCAGCAAACCCAGAAATAGACTAGCAAAGTGTTTGACTAAATTCGTCAACCAAGAAGGGATAAACAGATGCCAACAGTAAGAGGAAAACCTTATATCCAGATTTGGGTGGGGACATTACATCATTGGTGATAGCCTGCCTTCATTTTAACAAAATATCCACAAAATTGCAACATCCAAAACATGGAAGACTCAATAGAGGTACAAAAACAAACCCAAATTCTGCAGGAACTCAATCACAAGTGAGCTAGAGGAAGATAACCCTGGTGCACTAGAAAAAGATATATGTGCCCAAGTACAAGTCTGCTACAAATGAAATGCACAAGTACACTTAAAAGAAAAAAAGGCAAGGACAAAAGAATCCCAAAGATATAATTACCCTTAGGCGTAAAAAACTTTAGAAGGGAGATACAACAAGATCACAAGATGAGATGATACAAATGAAAGCTTGAATTTTCTACATATACACAACAGAGAGGTGTGTTCCTTCAAGAAGACAAGTGTCCTTTCAAGAGGGGGTTATCGGCCCACAATACAAGGGTAGACATCCCAAGAGGGTTATTGAGACCAGTGTTGCAAACATCGACGAGAAATAGCGATTTTTTGAGGTTGTCAATTTTTTCTCAAAAAATCACTAAAAAAATCGGGCTGAGTTTTTGCTGCTTTCTCACCGAAAAAAGCGCGAGTTGATCGAAAATATTGCTGCACGGAAATAAAGGGCCGGAACAGGGGTTTAAGTCCACGTTTTTCACTGTTTTGGGCCTCATTTGCACACTACAACAACCGAGAGGAGAGCCAAAGAGACTAGGACCACTTCACATCTGCCCAAGGACGATTTTCATCTTCATTTAATTCGCCATCAAGGATCTGTTTTTAAGATTGGACCTTGCCATTTGGAGTTTTTTCCACAGTTATCACAGCTCCAAAACGTTGCCCATCATTTCTCATTTTTCCAAGAGGGATTCTTGTTGGTTTGAATTGGCAATGACTTCTCCATCTTCATAACTGATTTTTAAAGGCTCTTAAACAACTTTTGCACCTGTTATGTTATTTGCAGCAGTTGTGCATGCCAAAAAACGCTTTTTCATTTTTTTCTTGACCTAGGTCCTTAGAAATCCTCACAAAAATGTCCATTTGTTTTCCCTCATCAAATCAAAGTTTGAAAGCTCAATGTATCTTTGATTTCTTGTTGTTTTTTACATTTCCATCAATCACATATGCTAAAAAATGGTTTTTTTCTTGCCCTAGGTTCAAACCTATGCTGTTGGGAGCGAGGAGCGGGGGGAGCGAGAGCGAAGCGAAAAGCGAAATTTTCAAAAGCTCCCGTTTTGGGAGCGTTTTTTGAATAGTATATATTTTAATATATGTTGATGGATTTATATCTAAAAAACTTGTANACCATATAACATCAATCATCTAGTAGTTATAACTTATAACATTATCATCAAATGATCAACCATAAAAACTTTTGTAGGAGCTTGGCAAAGAAGGAAGGTAGCATAACACTATCATCAAATCATCAACCTAGTATAGGAGCTTTTAGTATAGGAAAGAAAGGGAGCGCCTCGGGAGCGCCTTGAGAGTGTGCTCCTAAAACTGGAAGCGTTTTGGGAGCGAGCTTCCGAAGGAAGCGAGCTATGGGAGGGAGAGCTAGGCGGTGGGGGGCGCTCCCACACAACAGGTTCAAACTTCATTTTTCCATATACAAGATGCTGAAGGCTTTGGATCCATTTTGGCAGTGCGGCACACATATTGACCCACTCAATCGGTAGATTCTCACTTGCAATCTATGTGGAAAGAGAATGACAGGTGAGATAAGCACGCTGAAATATCACCTTGCACAAATAGTAGGGCATGATGTGGGTCTTCGCAACCAAACAACCCCGGAACTCATTATTAAGGCCACATAAGCAATCAAAGGATCTGCACTAAAGAAACAATACAAGAAGGCAGTGAGAAATCAAATTGCTTCAAGATTCGGGTCCACTGCGAGAGTGGGGGCTAGTGGGACGAGTTTGGATACCAACTCCACACAATAGTCCACAATGCCTTCGCCTTTGGCAACGTCACCTTTCTCTGTGTCAAGATGCACACCTCATGTGCAACCTTCTCTAAGGTCCATGGTGAAAGTAAAGGAGAAATCAAAAGTAAACAAACTTGTGGGTCGATGCTTGCTATGGAGTGATATTCCATTCAACTTTGTCAAAAACCTATTTTATGTGTCTATGTTTGAGGCGGTTGCTATTGTTGGACCGGGTTATAAGCCCCCCACTTATGAGTTGAGAGGGACCATCCTTCAGGATGAAAAGGTCGATTGCACTCGCAAGTTGGAGGAGCTTCGAAAATCATGGGAGTTAACAGAATGCACTATGAAGTCAAATGGTTGGACCTATATGAAGGATAGGACCCTTCTCAACATCTTGGTTCATTTCCCCAGGGGGACTATGTTTATGAAATTTGTGGATGCATCTACACATGTCAAAGATAAGACTTTACTATGTAGCTTGTTAGATGGGTTCATCCAAGAGATTGGCCTGCAGCATGTTGTCCAATCATAACGAACACCACTACGAACTATGTGGTTTCTAGTAGGATGCTTATGGCCATGTATCCTACACTATTATGGATTCCTTGTGCTTCCTATTGACTTGATTTGATCTTAGAGGATTTAGGCAAGATTGATTGGATCGGGGATACCATTGATTCAACATGGAGCATCACAAAATTCATATAAAATCATTCAACAGTGCTTAGCTTGTTGAGAAAGTTCACAGGTGACAAAGAGTTGGTGCGCCCTACCATCACACACTTTGCCACTAGCTTTATTTCTCTTCAGTCTATCTTGAATTCTATGTGGGACTTGCAGGCGAAGTTTCTTTCACTTGAGTGGCGTGCTTTATCATTTAGCACTAGACCAGTGGGGTAAGCCACATTTAGGCTAGTTAAAAACTTAAATATGAGGAAAGCTTTTGGGATGCAGTGAAGGAGGTGTGCACCATCACCGAACCTTTCATAAAGGTTCTCTGCTTGGTTGATGGAGAGAAGCCCACAATCGGATACCTATATGAGGCCATCGATAGGGCCAAACAAGGGAGATCGGGGGAAAAAGAGACATATGATATGGGGGGTGATTGATGCGTGATGGAACCACACACTCCATCACCCCATTCATGCTACAAGATTATACTTGAACCCTGCGTTTGCTTACTCCTATGGCTTTAGATTTGATGGAGAGGTTATGTCTAGATTCTATGAGTGTCCAGACTCCAGAGCATGGTGCTTGGTGCAGCTGAGTGTACACAACTTTCCCAAGAGTTGGAATTGTATAAGAGAGCCATGGGATTATTTGGGTTTGATATAGCAATAAATGACAGGACCAACCTGATGCCAAGTAAGCTTCACCTTGTTTCAACTTTCAAGTTTCAAATTTCATTTTCTTTCTAATTCTTTGTTTTAAATTTCATTGTCTCTTCTTGCATTTCTTTTATTCATTGTAGATACCTAGTGGGAGAACTATGGCGGTTGCATACCTATTCTATAGAGGCTTTCCATTCGAGTGCTCAAGTAGACATGTATCTCTTTTGGTTGTGAGCGCAACTGGAGTGTATTTGCAAAAAGTACACTCCAAAAAGATGAACAGGTTAGAGAATTTCAAATTCATTATAAATTATTAAATTCTAATTTATAATATTATGCCCCTTTTGTAAATTTTCCTTTAAAACTCAATTAGGGCTAAACAGAATATATTTAATTTCTATTGATAACCACACGAGTTTCTTTTACTAGTAATGTAGCAGAAAGTAAATACTGAGAAACATCAACAACAATGACATCAATATAGACACAGTTTTTTCAGTAAGGAAACCCTCAGATAAAACCCAAGATGGGAAAACCAGTGCAGCAGTTAGATATGCAACTTTATTATGAAGATATAGAGTAATTACAATCTAGCAAATGAATACACCCAACCTGGCAAAATAGAGCCTTAGCAAAATTCACTGAGCAAACCCAACCGAAACGGTACTGGCTTCTGCGTCAGCAGTACGACCCTCTACGCTAGTTGTACAGATCTAAGTTGCGGGGAATTGCTCCTCCCCCTCATGAATCGCTCCCGATTCGCACTCCGAGAGGAATCGATGAGGAATTGGTCTCAGAATTGTGATTCCTTATCGATTCTCCTAGGAGCGATTTTCGGAATCGTGATTCCTACCAAAAAACGCGCTCCCTGAAATTTCAGAATCGTTTCGGAATCGACGCTCTCGAAGTGATTCCTCAGCCAAAAAAACACTCCCAAAATCTCTCCCTAACCGATTCTGCGTGAAGGAAAAAAAATTCTCATTTTTTTTGGAAAAAAAAATTGTTTTTTGATGGTTGCCTAGGGTTTAATTAGTGTTTATAAACACTATTGGCCTCTATTTGGACTCATTCTATTGCTCATTTGCTTGTTTTCATTTTTCTTGCTAGGGCTTTGAGTGGCTTTGCAAGTTGTTTGAGAGCAAATTTGTAGGAGCTTGGAGGGGAGATTGAAATCTTCTATTTGTGAGAGCTTGGAAGGAAGATTGAAGGCTTCCATAGAGACATTCAACCATCCTTGAAGAGCTAAAGAGGTAGGCTCTAAAAACCCAATGTTTGTTTGTTTTTGAAAAAAATATTTCACTATGTTAAAATTTTAAATCTTGAATGTGTTTTTTTCCTACCCTTTCCAATTTCTTCTTCACCATCATTTTATTGTAAGCAAGAAGTGATTCTCATATTGAATCAACAAGCATGATGGGTATGTGGTTTTTGTGGTTGGTTCCGATTCTTCTCATGATGGTGGTGGTGGGAAGTAGATTTGATGGTGGCAATGATGAGGATGAAGAGATAGGGAGCCGCACATACCATGGAGAGGAGGAGGAAGAGGGAGAGGAGGACGAGGACGAGGCCGAGATTGGGAGTGATGAGGGGCCAAAAAAAGACACAACACCTTTGTGGAAGTATGTGACAAGGCTTGGGGGAGGGAGAGGAGGTGGAACCACAAAGTTTACATGCCTCCATTGTAATCAAACTTACACAGGTTCATATACCCGTGTGAGAAAGCATTTGTGTGGGATTATGCCATGTGATCAAGGTAAGGCTACTAGAGTCAAAACATGTGACAAAGTGCCAAGTAAAGAAAGAAACAAATATAGGATGGAAGAAGAGGCCGCTCAAAACAATTCCAAGAGATCAAGGGTCGAATCTAAATCCCCACAGAGAATGTTTAGTGGCAGATCTGGATCATCATCCACCCATGCTAGTGGATTCTTCCCTATGCGAAAAACATTATCAGATTTCCTTGACCTTGGTTGCAGAGATGATGTGGATGCAAAAGTTTTCAGGTTTCTCTATGCATGTGGTGTGCCATTCAATGTTCTTCGCTCACCCTATTGGCATGAAATGGTACAAGCCATCAATGGTGCCCCTAAAGGATATAGGAGCCCTGGGTATGACAAAGCTAGAACCGTGGGACTTGATAGGGAAAGAGCCAAAATCAATAGTGCTCTTGGAAAGTTTACAAATGATTGGTCATTATATGGGGTATCCATTGTATCAGATGGGTGGACAAATGTTAAAGGCAAGCCATTGATAAATATTCTTGGTGCGTCTGCTAGTGGCATGATCTTCCTTTCAGCTCATGACTACTCAAATCGCTACAAGACTGGTATCAATATTGCACAACCTTTTCTTGACACCATTCAAACGATTGGGCCATACAATGTCATTCAAGTCATCACAGATAATGCCGCTAATTGCAAGGCAGCAGGAGCAATCATTGAGGATAAGTATCCCAACATATTTTGGTCAAGGTGTTTGGTTCACACATTGAACCTTTTGATGCATGATATTGTTAAGATGAAGGAACCTAGTTACCGATGAATTGGTGCATTGTACAAGAGAGGTAAGAAAAGGTACAATTTATCACCAATCATAGCATGGCACACCACATTTTTCGCAATCACTCTAGGTTGGAGCTATTGAAGATTGCGAAGACTAGATTTGGTAGCTACTACCTCACCTTCAGGAGGCTTTTGAAGGTAAGAAAGGCATTGGCTAGTATGGTCTCAAGTGATTCATGGCAGGGATTGAAAGACAGAGTTGCAAGCATATCTCATATAAATGACTTTCAGGATGTGGAGGACACCGTTCTTGATGGTCATTTCTGGACACAGGTTAAATATGTTCTACAGTTCACCAAGCTCGTTTATAATATGATTCGTTTTGCAAATACAGATCAGATGGTGATTGGGGAGGTGTATGAGCAAATGGATAGCATGCTTGGTCATATCAAAGACATTGTTGAGCAAAGAGATGCAATCTTGTATGACCATATTTATAAACATGTGGTCAAAAGGTGGGATAATTTGAATGTTCCACTCCATGCCCTTGCATATGTCCTTACCCCAAAATATTATTCTCCATCTTGGTTGGCCCAACCTGCACCTGGTGGTGGAGTTAGGAAAAGACCACACACAGATCCAGAGGTGCAAAATGGGTATATGCTTGCATTAGACAAATTGGTCCCTGATGAGGAGTGTGCTCAAGTACAGAGTGAATTGAGCCAATACATCAATGAACATGGAGTCTTTGGTACCTTGCATGCAACCAAAGATCGAGAGAGGTTGGATCCTATCTGTTGGTGGAACATGTATGGCAGTGGTGCCACGTATTTGCATAAATCTAAGTTGCCAAGAAACGTGGGTATAGGGACGGGTACTGGTACGAGGATGGGGACGGGGACGCCACTTTTTGAAACAGGGTACTTGGGTACGTCGGGGTACTGTAGACAAATATATGTGTGTGTGTGTGTGTGTGTGTAAAAATTTATAAAAATAAAACATGTCACACTCACATCATACATGCGTATTTGATATATCTAAATTCAATGGTTCATATGAACATTCGCATTGAAAATTTGAAACATAAAATAATAAATTTGATAAATCATGACATAGACTCATAGTAGATATCAACTGGAAGACTGAAGTTATATTAATATAATTAACAACATAAAATATTATATTTCCATGACACCATGAGTTCAAACTTCATTGTCATACTACATCCAAAATTTGCCTAAAGGCAGTTTTAGACATGAAAAAGAAAGTCCAAAACAGTAAACATTGAACATGAACAAGATAGTTGATTTGGCTTCCTCAAGCCATGTCATTAGCAGCCTTAGGATCAATGTTATTAGCATCACTAAGGTCAGGTGTCACGTCGTCGCTTAAGTAGTGAGCACAGTGCACTAGCAGTGAGAAATGCAGTGTTGTGTGGATTTAGGTAAGGGGCAAGGGCCCACATAACATGTGTTTTAGTGTTTTATTATTTAATTTTTAAAATTTTGAACTTCAAACTTTGCAAATTGACTCGCCCCAAATGACGAGCTAAAATAAATTGTCCAACGGCTGTACCAGCCACGTACCCAAACACGTGGTACGGCATACCGAAATCCATGCGAGTACCCTATTTTCATACATGAAGTACCCAGTGCGTGAGGTTAGATTTGGGTACAGCTGGGGACGTACCATTGAAGTACCCAAGTACCCAGTATGTGTACCCGACCCCTCGGTACGGGTACCCATGCAACACAGGCATAAATTGGCGATGAGGGTGCTTTCACAGGTTGCCAATAGTTCTTCTGCAGAGAGGTGTTGCAGCACCTACAGCTTCATCCACAACGTTAAGAGAAATAGTTTGAATACAGAACGAGTCGAAAGTTTGGTTTATGTGCACTACAACTTGAGGTTGTCCCATTATTGTGAAGTGGCCAAGAATGATAGAACTTTTTTGACTTGGGACAACAATCTAGAGGAGGCTAATGTAGAGGATGGAACCATTACATTAGAGCACTTGGAGGATGAACTATTGGGTGATCATGAGGGTGATCCTTATTCGATTCATACATCAGAGATGCCACCCCCAACCACCAGCAGGTTTACAGATGCAGGAGTTTTGTCTTTAGCTTCACAACGTCCGACAATTCGTGGGGGCCATTCATCTTCTTCTCATGTTCCACAATCACTTCCACCAGCTCCTATTCCACCTAGAACACGAGAAAAAAAATTGGAAGTTTCTCGTGGCAAGAGGAAAACTTAGTAGATAGTATCATAATACTTTGTATTTCATGTTTATTATGGCCTATTTTGTAAACATTATGGCCTACTTTGAAGTTTGAAGTTTGAACTTTAAATTGTTGATTGCATCTTGATTTTTATCTTCTTATCTTACAACTCTTTGGTATTGAATATGATATTATGATGCTTTGTTCCATTTCATGGTTGATGTTATCTGTTAGAGTCTAGACTGTTAGAGTTTGTTGATGGAAAATATTATATGTTGAAATTTGAAGATTGATGTTGTTGATGATTGATCATTTGATGACAATGCTACAAGTCATAGCTCCTAGATGATTGATGTTATATGTGACGTGTATTATTGGTCATATCTATGTTTTCTATAGCTAATTTGGTATAATACATGTTTTTTTAATATATATGCATCAAAATATATAAAAATATATATTATATAAAAAACGCTCCCAAATCAGAATCTTTTGAAAATTTCTCTTTTCGCTCCTGCTCCCGCTCCCCGCTCCCAACAGCCTTGCCCGTACGACCGTTGTATGAATGTTGTTGTACGACCTCTACTGAATCTGTACGACCTCTTGCTTGGTGAATGTGTACGGCCCATGTGCTTTGCCTAATCTTCTTGCGAATCCTCTGGATCAAGCTCCTCCGTCTTCTCAGCAAACTTCTCTGTCTGACTTCTCTTTGTCTATGTGTGTGTGTGTGTCCTCTCCACCAAATCTTCTTTTAACTCAATGGCCAAGCGAAAACCCTCACCCTCATTATGGATCAAAGGATGTAATCCTCTGGTGCGATCAATGGCCAGGATTAGATTAGCCATCATTTAAATTATTTCACTTTTCACTTTATAAAAGTGATCCCATTAAGTCAAAATCAAATTAGATTAATTAATGTATTTTCCTAAGTCTAAACTTAGGGAAATCACATTAATACATTTGGCTTCCTGTTTAATGTCTTCTAGCATGCAAGGACACATGCAATGATAGAAGACCTTCCTTGCTACCACTTTCTAACACTCCCTCTCAACAAGGAAGGGATTCAGTAGCAACCCCAATTTGTCTCTGAACTTCACAAAATTGTGTTTGCAAGGTGCCTTGGTGAAAATCTCTACCACCTCCTCATCTGTCTGAATGTACTCCAACCAAATGGTTCATTTCTGTACACAACCTCTTAGGCAGTGGTACCAAATGTCTATGTGTTTGCTCCAGTCATGGAACACTAGATTTTCTGATAGCCTGATACCACTCTCATTGTCACAGTGAACACTATAGCCTCTAGCTCACACTCGAACATCCCTGAAAGCAACTTCTTCAGTCACATTCCCTCACAAGCAGCCAAACTGGCTGCCATGTACTCATCCTATCGAGCTCAATTCAATTGACTTTTGATTCCTGCTAAACCAAGAGACAACCCCTGACCCAATGTTGAAGCAACAACCTGAAGTGCTCTTCCAGTCTTCTACACATCCTGCCCAATCAGCATCTGTGAATCCTGCTAACTGTACATTCCCCCTGCGCTCATAAACCAACCCATACTTCATTGTACCTCTGATGTAGCGAAGCACGTGCTTTGCAATTGTCCAATGTACTCTTCCAGGGTCCACCATGAACTGGCTCAAAGAGTTGACTGCAAAGAAAATGTCTAGCCGTGTGTTGACCAGATACATGAGTGATCCGATAAGTTAGAAATACATGGTAGGATCAAATCCGTCTAACCCTGATGCATCAATATTCTTCCAGTTGGAAACTAGAGGTATGTACGTAGGCTTGCAATCCACAATCCTAAATCTCTTCAAGATCTCCACTGCATACTTCCCCTCTCCAATGAAGAAGCACCCATCTCTCTGCCAAACCTCCAAGCCTAGGAAGTAATGCATCAACCCAAGGTCTTTCATCTCAAACTCAACTACGAGGTTGGAATTGCAGTCGTCAATCGGCCTCTCATCTCCTATAAGAAAGAGATCATCTACATATAGTACCAGTATGAGAGACACCTCACCTGACAAGAAGCATATGTTGTGGTCTGCCTCACTCCGCTGGAATCCCATCTCCCGTAGATAGTTGTCTATCCTCGAGAACCATGCTCGAGGTGCCTGCTTGAGCCCATAAAGAGATCTCTGCAACCTGCATACATGTGTCTCCTTGTTCTCCATATCAAACCCCTCAGACTGCTCAATGAATACCTCCTCCTATATCACTTCATTGAGGAAGGCAGTCTCGATGTCCATCTGATGAACATTCCAACCCATCTCTGTTGCTAATGAGATAATGGTTTGAATAGAAGAATATACGGCGACAGGGGCGAAGGTCTCCTTATAGTCAATACCTTTCTTCTATGAAAAACCCTTAGCTACGAAGCGCACCTTATATTTCTCCACGTTTTTGTCTGCTGCATGCTTTACCTTGTAGATCCATCTGGATCCCACCACCTTTTTACCTTCTAACCTTCGCACAACCTCCCATACCTAATTCTTCATGATTGTGTCATACTCCTCAACCATTGCTTCCTGCCACACGTCATGTTGTGCAGCATCCTTGAAACTGGAGGGTTCGGAGTTAATCAACTCCGTCATCAATGCCATATAGCTAAGTCTCTTTGGTGGCTTGCTCTGTCTCATGGAGCTCTGTGGAAGGGTCAACTGCCTGGAATCATGAACTGTGGACCTAAACCACTTAGGTTGTGATCTAGTGTCTACCTGTTGCGGCTGCTGGATGTCCTCCTCCTGCTATAGCTCATCCTCCAAGTCAATGACCAAAGGATCTCGTCCACCTGACTCCCTCTAACTATCAGAACCTCTGCTCTGTGTCTGTACTTGTACCTATACCTGTGGCTCCTCCAACTTGACCCTCAAGTCCTGTGTTGGCTGCTCCTGTGCCAGTAAGTCCATAGATCTTTGCAAGGCTATGTCCTCATCATACTGGACATCCCTGCTCACAATGATCCTTTTGCGAGCAGGAATATATACTTTGTATGCCTTCGAAGCCTCGTTGTAACCAACAAGTAACCCCTTCGCTCTAGAAGGGTCCAATTTCTTCCTAGTGTCAACATGAATGTGACAATAACAGACACTCCCAAATATGCGCAAGTGGCTCACATCTAGTCTAGTTCCTGTGAAGACCTCCCCGGGTGTCTTCCTACCCAAAGTTGTGTGGGGACACCTGTTTTGAATGTAAATTGCGATCCTGTATGCCTCGGCCCATAGGAATAGTGGCAATCCCTGATCAAATAGCATGGCCTTGGCTGCTCCTGCCAATGTTCTGTTCTTTCTTTCCGCCACTCCATTTTGTTGTGGGGTATGAGGAACAATGTGTTCCTCCTTTATCCCAACTAAAGAACAATACTCCAGGAACCCATTGGAGGCATACTCACCCCCGTTGTTCGTCCTCAATACTCGAATCTTCCTTCCTGTCTGGTTCTCCACAAGAATCTTGAACTCCCGAAACGACTCAAAGACCTCTGACTTGGCCTTCAGGAAATAGATCCAGGTTTTCCTGGAACAATCATCAATGACGGGGACGCAATAACTGTAGCCACTGAACAATTGGACACTCATGGGTCTACATACACCCAAATGCACTAAGTCCAAGGTCCCCTTAGACTTGTGCTCACTCTATGGGAAAGGTTTCCTGGTGTTCTTCCCCATCGCACAACCCTTGCAGTGGTTATGCTTCTCCTCCTATACCTGAGGAACATTGATGACAACCTATCTGAAATGCCTTAATGCTCCATGGTGTACGTGTGCCATCCTCCTATGCCACAACTCACCCTGATTGTTGTTGTTGCTGACTAGAGCCTTTGTAGACTCGAAGTGTAGTCTATACACCTTCCTGCTCCAGATCCCAATAACCCAATCCAAACTCTTATCTGACCCCTTGGACATAATATACACTCTATGGTCTCGGAACTTCACCTGAAATCCCTTGTCCTCCAGGGTGGAAACAGATATGAGGTTTTTGGTCAACCCTGGAACATACAATACATCAGCAAAACTGAGGGGTTTGTTAGACTCCCTCTGAAACGAAACAGTACCAACTCCCTGCGCCTGACATTGTGCATCATCACCCAATTCAATGTGGAGATTTAGTCCACCCTCTTGCAAGCTCTTGAAGAACCTCTTTTGTCCCGTCATATGACAAAATGCTCCACTGTCTACGTACCAAACGTTGGTGGCTATGGTGCTTGCCATGCAAGCTATCAAACAAAAGTCTTCGTTGAAGTTTTTGTTGAACTCCTCCACCTCTACAGATCCTGCCATTTGGGTATTGTTCTTCTTCTTCCTATCTGGGCACTGGAAGGCAAAGTGTCCTTGTTTGTGGCAGATAAAACACTTGACTTTGGACAAGTCAAGGTTCTTCTTACCACCCTTCTTTTTCTTTGCCTTACCCTTGCTCTTCCCTACTAGGGTTAGAGCCTCTTCATCCACAATCTATGGGGCACTACTGGATGAACCTGAACCTTGACCCATGCGGGTCTCCTCCTGCACAAAATCATACACCAATCTCTGCCATTCAGGGAGCTTCTCCCTAGCCACCACACCTTTTACAAAGGTGTCCCATGGCTTAAAAAATCCATTGAGAGCTATCTGAACTAGCTCCTCATCCTCAGTCTTAGAGCCAACTGCTACAAGCTCGTCCCTGATCTGTGTGAGCCTTGTGAGATAAGGCACCACTCCACCCTTGTCCATTCTGGTACTGTGCGTCCTCTCTTGCAGCACCATCTTCCGGTTTTCGTTCTTGCTCTGGTAAAGTCCTTCCAAATCCTTCCACATTTCCAATGCAGTCTTCTTCCCGGAAAGGTGAGGGACTATGTGGTCCTTCACCCTATCCAAGATGATCAACATAGCTCTGGAGTCTAACTTCTTCCATCTCGCCAACTCTATCGGATCTGTGGGCACAACCTTCGTGATAAGTTACCGAAAACGTCTAGGAAGGGGAGGGAAACGTTGTTCCCCGTTTCGGAAACTGAAACAGAGGGGATACGGCTTGGAAACGACATTGAAACTGTTAGGTATAACTCTCGATTGA
>LPNX010538206.1:344346-375078 GCA_001517045.1 Pseudotsuga menziesii | reverse complement strand
GCACCAGTATCAAGCAGCCAACAATCTTTGTAAGATGAAAGTGAAGTCATTTCATTAATTCCAATATTACAATGTGCAACAATACAAGAATCAGAAGATTTACAAGCCTCTTGATTTTTACTGTCATCTTTCTTCTAGTTATGCTTGTCTTTGATACCACTTGTTAGGTATAACTCCCGATTGATGTTATTCCAATGCCAATGCATATATTTATACATTTCAGGCGATGGTTGAGATTCCGACCGGCCTATCCATATTCCTACGTAACTGTTCAGCTTCCTATTCTTTATTTATTTATTTACAATATTATAATCCCTAACGGATTATATTCTAACAGAAACGTTTCCAAGCCGTATCCAAACATCAGAAATGTTTCCAGGTCATTTCCAATCGTTTCCTGAAATGTTTCTAGAGTTTCCAGCCGTTTCCTGAAACGTTTCAAGCAGTTTCTTGGTTTTCTGAAACGTTTCAGCTGCTACAGAGCAAGTTTTTTACTAGAAATAAATATTTTTTGACATAAAAATAAATAAATAAATAACCCCAAAGGAAAACTATAAAACCCTAACCCTAAATTGAACCTCAAAACTTAGCTATAAAGCCTCAAAGCTTATAAATCAAGAGCAAAACCTTAACCCTAAATCGATGAATGGTAATATGTCATTTTATGTCTCATGGATTTTGTTTCATTGCAATTTTCCAAAATTGATAGAGGCTTACCGTTGGTTCAAAAAATCATTACTCTATGGACATTTTATTGTATCAAATGCTTGTCTACTATAGTGTTAGTTTCACAACCTAGTGTAGAAGTACAATGATTTTTTTTTCAGTTTTTTTGCCAATTCCTCACTTTATTTCAAATAAACCTCAATGACTTGCATATGTGATAAAACAACTTGCATATCAAAATTGATACAATGGCATCTTTATCCATACAAAATAGCGTACTACATTTATGAAGGGTTACATAAAGTTTAAACCAACACATATCCAATAATCTTCCAACAAACTTCAATTTTCTTATTTTCCTTTTTGAATTAGTATGAACCCTTGACCTATGGCCTTATTTATTCCATTGCTAGTACACTCATATCCTTATCCTTATGTCGTGTAGATAACTATGATGGTGCATTCGTTTAGCCAATTCTCCATATAATATACATGTGATATTTTAATCTTATTTCAAGCATTTTTATTAGTATAAACCATAAAACGTAAACAACATATCCAAGGGAACTCATTGGTTTCTAGAGACAGTATTATGGCATAGAGTGCAATATTGCATGTCATCACAATCACACCTAAGCTGCACTAAAACATGAGCTCGCTTATTTATACTTGAATGCTTAATTAATGCCCTTAAAACATGGTTGATTATGTCAAATTTGAATATCCAAGTCGGTTGCAAATCATAGACAATCCTGTGAATTTAGGCCCTTTATGAGCCAATCAGTTGGTCAATCGACTCTCACTTGTCTAGTTGATTGTCTCGTCAGTGAGTGGAGCAACCCAAATACAACATAGTTGAGTCTCTGGCTTACATCAAAAGTTGTGTTTAATCACAAATTTCAACACTTTTCTAGAGCTGCAATCAACGTAATATTTGTTAGATGGTAACATTTGGATACATCCATCAAGTAATTTTAGGGTTTGAAATCAATGTTTAGAAGTAGTTGACATGTTCTTCTTTAAATGCCTGCCAATGGGTGACTTATCTATGGCACTTGAGATAGAAGAATATTGTTTAAGACTATATTTGAGTTTGCTAGTTTTAATTGTTATAAATGACATGACTACCTTTAAATCTAATTGATGAATGGTAATCTAAAGTATGTATGTCTTGTGTCCTTTTTGATATATATATATATATATATATATGTCTGTTGTCGTTTCCTTGCTGTATCTTATCCAACATTTTTCAAAATTTGTCGTCTCTATTTCCCTCCCCGAATCCGTATTCGTTCCTGTATCCGTTTCAATGCAACTTAGACTTCGTGGAGTCAATGTGCTCCTCTACATCTCTGACATCCAAGATCCTTGTGATCATTTATTTCCAAGTAGGAAAGTTCTGAGCCCCTTGGAGTCTGTCCTCAACTCTCAGTTGTACGACCATAGTGGAGTGTACCCGTCAAACCCTAGATCTGAACTCTAGGTTTGAGTCTTCAATAGATTTTTCCCCAATCTATCAATATTGTTGTAGTTTCTTAGATTTAGCTCACTAGAGCTCTGATACCATGTAAATTTTCCTTTAAAAATCAACTAGGGCTAAACAGTATATATTTAATTTCTACTGATAACCACACATGAGTTTCTTTTACTAGTAATGCAGCAGAAAGTAAATACTGACAAACATCATCAACAATCACATCAATATAGACAATGTTTTGGGTATGGAAACCCCCGGATAAAACCTAAGATGGGAAAACCGATGCAGCAGTTAGATATGAAATTTTATTATGAAGATATAGAGTAATTACAATCTAGCAGATGAATACACCCAACCTGGCAAAATAGAGCCTCAGCAAAATTCACTGAGCAACCCAACCGAACTGATACGGCCCCCTGCGCAACTGTACAGCCTCCTGCGTCCGCAGTACGGCCCTCTGCGTCAGTTGTACGGCTGTTGTTGTACGACCTTTGATGTTGTACGACCTCTATCAAATTTGTACGACCTCCTGCTAGGTGAATGTGTACAGCCCCTGTGCTCTAGCTGATCTTCCTACAAATCCTCCGGATCAAGCTCCTCCGTCTTCTCAGCAAACTTCTCTGTCTGTGTGTGTGTGTGTCCTCTCCACCAAATCTTCTTTTAACTCAATGGCCAAGCAAAAACCCTAACCCTCACTATGGATCAATGGATGTGATCCTCCAGTGAGATCAATGGCCAAGATTTGATTAGCCATCACTTAAATTATTTCACTTTTCACTTTATAAAAGTGATTCCATCAAGTCAAAATCAAATTAGATTAATTAATGTATTTTCCTAAGTCTAAACTTAGGAAAATCACATTAATACTTTTAGCTTCCTGTTTAATGTCTTCTAGCATGCAAGGACACATGCAAAATGATAGAAGACCTTCCTTGTTGCCACTTTCTAACACCTTTACCTTCTAATTTATGTACTATAAATTTATAATTTAATATTTATGATCCTCCTACAGGTTGGATACTCGACGCCTTAATGATTTGGTCTATGCCCACTACAATCTTAGGTTGTGGGTGAAGCAGTATGAGAGAAAAGTTGACCTAACGACCATTTCATTGTAAGGGATTGATACCACTGCTACATGGAGGGCAGAGTGTGAGGATCCTGTTATAGAGGCAGCCCCTGATTGGCTAGAGGATGATCATGATAGTGATAGTGATCATGATGATGATACAGAGGCTCTGGATGAGGATGTAGCAGTTCCAAAGGAGTTTCACATTGAGTCTGGGAGTGTGCCATGATCAAAATCACAGTTAGAGTTAGAGGGAGATAGACCCAGTGGTAGCACTAGCATTGGTTGAGGAGTAGGACTACCTCATCAACATTCTTCTCCTTCAGGACATTAGTTTTGGTCACCTTCTCTAGTTTCTAGAGGACATCATTTTGTAGGGTCTTCTTCTAGAGGACGTCAAAGTCCAGTACGAGGCCCACAAGCCTCAAAGGCACCTACTTCTAGTTCTAGAGGAAGGGCCATTTCCACAACGATTACCTTTGCCCATAAATGGGGTAGAGGGAATCATAGTTTATTTACTTTATTTCATTGTAGATGACTCATGAGTCATCATGATGATTATGAGATATATTTGTTACATTTTTTATGACTCAAGATTCATGACACGATCCATTTTTAATGTGTGATGTATCTCTAGACATCTTAATTATCTTATATATCAGTTTTAATGTCATATTCATGTGGCAATGTGTTTATTTGATGTTATTGTTGCTTTAGATGTTTAAAAAATTGAAAAAAATGAATATTTTTGTATGTTTTAGGTTTGTCAATTTATTGTTGATGTGCTACCGAGATATTCTGAAACGATGTTTCTTGGACCCTACCGATTTTTTCACTGCGCCGATATTTGCAACATTGATTGAGACTGCATAACAAGTTTGGCTAGGTCTCCCTTAATCATACTTGGGGAAAAAAAATAAAAGAATACAGAATATGGGCAGCCATAATTACAAGTACCAAATGATTCACATGAATGTCTTATGGCCACATGTACAGATTACACCAATAATTTCAACATGGAAATAACTGAAGAATGGAGGAATGTATGCAACAGAATTGTTTGGAGTTGCAAGAAAAAGAAATTAGAGTTGTTAATGAAAAAGAGATAGCTATAAAACTAGACAAGAAATAAGCACCATGAGACATCCCTTAAAAGCCCTAATAGGTACAAGTGATGTCTCTTTACAGTTTTGTTGTTTAGCAACTACAAATTCAAAAAACATTTCATTATGTCTAAATAATTTTGACATCTAAGAGCGTCTGTGTTAAAACTTAATATCAATAAAAGGAGATTGCTAGTTAGTCTATTTCTACAACTAGCTTTGCCTTCAACAACCACTATTTTAGATTTCTCATTATTTGTAACCTATTATCAACATCAAATTCCTTGAGCGTAAATGGAGCAGTATATGAATAGAGGCTACAAATAATATGTGGCTTGAAAAATAGATGAGCTAGTGCTAAGAGTGTGATTCCCAAAATTTGACATTTTCATAAATTCTAAGTAGCTAAGATTTGTGGGTGTGGGTGCAAGGAAATGGCATTACCTATACATTGCGCATAATCCTACACGTGATCATGGTAAAATGAATGTTTATTACTTTGCATACATTTTTTGTTCCATGCTCTATTGCAAGTTGATCCAAACATAAAACAGAAATGCAAAGAGAACCTGAGACAAGAAATCAAGCATGGAACCTAAACAACTGGCATAGATACATCATAACACAGAAACTATTAAACATTAAGAGAAACCCAAAATCTCTGAGTGATTCTAAGATCTTATATTAAGATGGATCTATGTTGGTGTGTGTCTATCAATCAATCTATCCATCTATCTATCTATCTATCTATATGCTTGGTATTTTTATCTGTATTCTTTTTTTAATATTTTAATTTAAAAGCAGGAATGTTACACATCTCATCCATATTAGGTGTTTTATTTTTTGAAATATTATATTAGGCCAACTTAAGCCATGTGTCATATCAGCATTAGGCATGGATATTATACATCTCCATCACACTGGTTATAGAATGCAGAGCCAAGACAACAAGAAGCTAAGAATCAGAAAAAATGGCCATTAAAAGGGCAAGGAAAATTCCAATTGATCATCTCAAGCATCAACTACCCTGCCACATTATATGCTACTAGCAAATGCTTTCATTTGAAAGAATTCCTCACACTCAACATGCCATATATTACATGGCTATACTAAAAAAATTGTACTAGACTTTGTTTACAATGTTCACAACTTTTAACTTGCATACTCATCTATTGTTCATGGTGTTGATAATTTGTGATGAAAAAACTTATTCAAGAAACTAAAGAATGCTAAACTAAGATTTAAAAAAAGTGCGAAGAAAACTACCTGTCACAAAACCGAAGACTCAAGTCAGTGAGATGTCTACAATTGCTTCCCACGGCTATCATTCCTTCATCTCCAACCTATTACAATGATAATATGAAATTGAGCATTTGCAAATGGCAAGGGATATATATTATTATATTAATTCAACTATACTGCAATTAATTTAGCCTCTAAGAGAGAGGCACAACAACTATGCCAATATGTACTCATGCATCTCTCTCTCTCTCTCTCTCTCTCTCTCTCTCTCTCTATATATATATATATATGAGAACTTTGCTTAGTTGGATTTCTATTGTTCATCTTGGTACTCAAGTGAAATGGATATAAACAAGTTAATAGTTTTCTGACAAGTGTTTCCATTTGTACACAACTTCTAAAACCATAATCTGTTTTTTTTAAGTGTTTTGGAATAATTAACTCTCGGGATATTTAACTCTCAATCATAAGCCATACTAAACACACATGCAATACTACTACTAGTTAGCATTTTATTATTTCTTAGATTTTTATTTCATAATTATTTTAAAACCTAAAATTATTGCCCACATAATTAAGACAGAGACAATACAATACTGTGAGGGGTGGGTCAAGAGGACACCTTAGAACCCGCTACCATGAGAGGCCACCTAAAGAATCATGCCTATGAAGAGATGGAAAAATTAGTATAGAGGGAAGTGCGCCTGCAAGGAGCATGGGTAATTTGGAGAAGTATTCCCACCAAGGATACAACAGTTTCTCACAAATTGTAATGGTGCCCAATAACCAACCTTATGTTATAATACAAACAATGAAAAGGAAAATCAACATTAGAAAAATACATCGGCCATGAAGAACACCCACTATATTGAGATTAGCTACAAGAAATATAGTCAAACATTATTCCATCATGCCTTTGGCCATTTCAGTTTGCAAGGAAAACAGAAGAGACAAACATTATTCCATGCCACAGGAGGAAATCAATACACTTAAGAGAATACTGTTAGTCAAAACTTCCCGTACACAAACATAGAAAATCCACTCAGATGTTCATTCCATTTCCAAATATCAATTCCATGAAAAAATATCGAAACTCTGTGAGAACAGGATTGAACCTGCAGAGTCCAGACAGTCACTGCACTACAATAGCAAAATATACAAACCTCAAGAACCGCCATCATTTCTCATCCTTGGTAAATCGCTGGACATACGCTGCAATTGAAACATATCATACAAGCCACTTTAGCAGCTATTCCATAAGCCTCAACAACCAGCATAGCCACCAATTTGAGTCATGGTAGACTGACGGGTGAGAGAAGAATGTATGGAATAACCATTCACTAAAACAAAAGAGAAAATTGGAGTATTATGTTATCACAGATTATGTAGAAGGGGGATTACCTCTCATTTTTGTCAAATCAGAACAGATTTTGAGCTTGACCAGTACATTGAGCCCCAGAGGCAGAGCATACTAGGCAGATGGATGAGATTCCATTGTTGAGGTTTTCCGCTGATCAATTGAGTGGGCATACTTTCCTAATAGGTCCCCCAAGTTATTTACCAACTGATTTTGGGATCCCTTGCCATATATGTTGGAACCTTACATTCAGTGGTTTCTCCACTACTGAGCAGAGGATTGGATCTTGACTTACAGAGCTTCACAGTTGATGCCTACATATTGCAGTTTGTACCTTACAATGTGTCCTGAGGTTTTAATATGGATGGTTATATGTGATATTGATGGACTAACTTGCATTTAGATCTATCCTATAGCTTGTGATTATTTTGTAAGTATGATGAGTAGGACACTAGCTTAGCATCACATTTTGTTTTAGTTTGTGGCTTATATACATCTTGTTCTCTGGCAGGTCTCCACAGTGCTGCTTGGACTATTACCCAGTGTAGTAAACATCAGCGATTTTTCGCAAAAAATCGCCAAAATCGTGATTTTTTCCTCAAGCTGATTTTTCGGCAAGGAAAAATCATGCTTTTTTAAAAATTGAAAGAAGCGCGATTTTTTGGGAAAAAACGCGATTTTTCCCGATTTTTGCCCCAACGATGAAAAAAATCGTGGGCTCAAGGGGGATCCGCGGCAAAAGGGGGAAACTTGTTTTTTTTTTCATTTCACTTGCGTTTTCTTGTTGGAGAAGGGCGGAGAAGGGTAAGAGGAGACCAACAACCATTGTGGAGGCATCCAAACACCATTTTACATCACCATCAATGATTTTTATGGAGCAAGGGTTCAAGATTCCTCTCACATGTATGTGCATTGTATCCCATTATTTTTTCTATCTTTTCCATGGATTGTTTGCATGTTTGCTTGCATTTTTCTTTGCCTAGATTTCTCTTTTTTTTGTCATTTTGACAATGATTTCCATGCCCATAAATATGAAAAACAGTCACAATGTAAGGGATTTTTTCAATGGAACAACAGGCTTGTTTTCTTAGGTTTTTAGCCACCCTCTTGTTCTCATTTTTCATGGCTAAAAATATAAATTTAGAGGTCTAATTTTTTAAACCAAACTGCTGCTATTTTTTTCAAAAGGGTTTAATGTATTTTTTGTGTTTTTTGTGCCCTAGGCTTGTATTTTGACTCTTGAAAGTTGAGGCTGTCGTTCCCTTTGCAAAAATGTCAAAGCCTTTGGACCCTTTTTGGCAGTATGGTGAACCAAAGGATGGGACAAACAGGCAGAATTTGAAATGTAAATTGTGTGGGCATCACATGACGGGAGGGATTAGCAAGTTGAAGTACCATCTAGCTAAACTCTTTGGGCACGATGTTACCCTATGTACTGGAGTGACCCCAGAGATCATGAGATCTGCACATGATTCAATCCATGAAAAGAACAAAAAGAAGGATGAGATTGCAACAAATAGAGTTGAGCTTGCAGCTTTTGGCTTAACAAGAGGTTCAGGGGTATCAATGTCTACCAATGTTGGTGCAAGTAGTGGTAGGGGCTTCACCGATTCACCTATCAGGAGGGGGGGTCCCTCATCCCATTTTGTTGCACAAACAGGAGCTGGAGCACAACCTTCTATTAGTTCAAATATAAAGAAAAGTTAAAAGGTACAAGCAGACAAGGTTATGGGGAGGTGTCTTTGCTGGAGTAACATACCTCTCACCATTGTCAGAAACAATCCATTTTGGCAGCAAATGTGTGATGCCATTGCAGTAGTTGGCCCAGGATATAAAAGTGCTACCTTTGAGGAGTTGCAAGGGCCAATCCTTCAAGCAGAAAAGAGGGACATCAGTTCTAGATTGGAGGAGTTCAAGAATTCATGGGAGACCACTGGTTGCACAGTCATGTCTGATGGTTGGACAGATGGTAAGGGTAGAACCCTTATCAACTTCTTGGCACATTGTCCTAGAGGCACGATGTTTATTAAATCAATAGATTCATCAACATATGTAAAAGATGCAGCACTCTTATGTGAGTTGTTGGAGAGGTTCATACATGATATCGAGGTGCACAATGTTGTGCAAATTATTACAAATAATGCAGCTAATTATGTGGTTGTTGGTAAGATGCTTATGGAGAGGCACTCCACTTTGTTTTGGACCCCATGCGCTGCTCATTGTATTGATTTGATGTTGGAGTATATGGGGAAAATTCCCTTCATCAAGGAGGTGATTGATCAAGCTAGAAGCATCCCCAAATTCATATACAATCATGCTTTTGTTCTCAACCTCATGAGGAGACACACCAAAAACAAGGAGTTGAAGCGTCCTGCAATCACGCGTTTTGCCACAACCTTCATTATGCTTCAGTCTTTGCTTCAATGTCAGTTTGAATTGAAGGAAATGTTTGTTTGTGATGAGTGGTGTAATTTAGCATACAGTAGGAGAGAGGATGGGAGAACCATTGCTAAGTTGGTGTATGCTGACTCCTTCTAGGAAGGAGTAGAGGAAGAGTGTGCAGTGAGTGAACCTTTGGTAAAGGTTTTGAGACTTGTTGATGGTGATAAGCCTGCAATGGGCTATTTGTATGAGGCCATGGATAGGGCCAAAGAAACCATCTAGAATTATTATGTGGGCAAGGGTACCCCTGGCCCCTGGGCACAACAGGCACATGTTGTTGTGGGATTTGATTGATAGTCGATGGATCGGGATGCTTCATCGACCCATTCATGCAACAACACTCTTCCTGAACCCTATATTTGCCTCCAAATGCAATTTTGATTTTGATGACGAAGTGTTGGAAGGGATCCTCACTTGTATTCAGAGGATGGTAGTTGAATATGACACTTGCAATGCAATCAATCGCGATATAGAAGTGTATCAAGATGGTACTGGAGCATTTGGATTTGGTGATGCTATTCGTGACAGGACCAATTTCATGCCAGGTATGTTATTAATCTATTAGAGTGTTTTAACTTTTAGCTTTTATAATTTTATTTGAAAGTTGAACAGTTTGAACTATGATTTATCATTTAATTATTTCTTATTTCAGTTTTCCAATGCAATGAAATGTAATTTAGTTCTCTTCCATTCTTATTTGTTGTAGCTACTTGGTGGCGAACCTATGGTGTAAGGACACCAAATTTACGAAAAGTTGCCATTAGAATCCTAAGCCAAACTTGTACCGCTTCGGGATATGAACGGAATTGGAGTGTTTTTGAAAAGATGCTGCAAAGAAACGTAGGTGGTAATAATTTCAATAAAGCAATTGCATTTAATTTAATTTATGAATATATGATCTTTTAACATATTATAAATTATTAACTTTTGAGTCGTTGACCCTCCATATCCCAAACTCATAAATAAATTTATTACCCTCTTACAGGTTGGAGTTCACATGTCTCAATGACTTAGTGTACGTCCATTACAATCTTCGCCTGTGGATGAGACAAAAAGAGAAAGAACCAGATGTCGATGCCATCTCCTTGGATAATATTGATATATTGTCTAAGTGGAGGCTGGAGATTGAGACTCATGTCATGGAGGAGTCACCTACATGGTTAGAGCCAGAGGAGGGGGAGCAACAGCAGCAGCAGCAGCAAGAGCAGTACGGAGATACCATGGAGGGTGATGTGCTAGCATCGCCACCGCCTTATACACCCATTGATGCATCTAGCCCTCCATCCATCACTCACTGTCAAATATTGGATCATGGAGCATGGCCATGACCTTCTTCTACTAGTGCCAGGGGCAAGCCTGACAAACGGCCCATGACCTTTTCCCGTAAAAGGGGGATAGGGCATTGATATTTGATAGCTAGTTACTAGTTTTCTTCATATACATTTGTATATGTGATTTCATTTTGTATTGGTTATCCACTTTTGAGTCCTTGATTGGACAACTATGAAGTTTCAAAATTCAGTATCACTATTGACTTTCATGTATCATTTAATATTTTCCATGAATACATGATATATATCAATGCTTTCTCCATATTTATGTTCCAATGTGTTTATCTGATGTTGTTGCTTTATATGTTTAAAATTTTGAAAAAAAATGAATATATTTTGTATTTTTATGTTTGCCACAGTTCGCTGATTTTTTCGCCGATGTTGCCGAAAAATTGTTTTCAGGATCCTCGCTGATTTTTTGCAGATGTCGATGTTTACTTCATTGATTACATTATTACATCACACCACAACCATGGATCACTTGATACAATGATATAGCTTACATGATTGGCTTAGACAAGCCATGCATTAAACATCATTTGGATCATCTACATCTTTACCCCTAGATAAATCCTCATAAAACTTGAGGGGTAACATACTCCAATTTGTTGGCCAGGCAGCCAAACCTAGCTGATTGGGAAATCCACCTGGAAGAAGTTGATTTCATTAAATGGAGGTGCTCGCTGGGGGTTCATTGTTTGTATTATGATGGTGCCTCAAAAGGCAATCCAGGCCCTTCGGGTTGGGGAGGAGTGATCCTCTCCCCCTCTGGCTCCACCCGATCCTCCTTTGCCCGGGGATTGGGAGTGGAATCTAACAACTTTGCTGAATTTTATGCCCTGTGGCAAGGTCTCAAGCAGGCCATTAGGCTCAACATTCGGAAGCTCTCTGTTTTTGGTGATTCTAGAATAGCTGTGCAGGGCATTTGCACAAAGTCTCGGCCTACTAGCCTCCCTATGAAGCGTATATTCCAAAAAATTTTGATCCTAGCTGGTAAGTTCCAATCTATAAGCTTCTTTCACATTTTACGCCATCTCAACAGTATTGCCGACCTTGAGGCTAATCCTGCCACGCTCCTGAGCAGGGGTACTATTACAGAAAATGGGACTGAGTCTTTCTGCACCATCCCGTGACCCTGGCAGATCTGTTCTCGTCCTCTGCGATCTTCTGTACCACTATAATGCGGCTCTCTTATTTTTTCGCACCCCTCAGCCCTTTGAATCCCGTGATCTCTCCTCCTCTCCTCGCTATTGTAAATCCGGTGACCATAGCTTGCCCTTAGATCTGCTTTTTATTAATGCTGGCATTTCTTTTCCTTTTGTGAACGATCCTCTCGCCTCCGTTCTTGATCCCCTGCTCCTCCCTCCTCATCTTGGCTTCTATGGGTCTGGGAATTTGCTATTGGAAAGCTTCAAGTTCATCTCAAGGCGCAGGTCTGTTCGCTTCTTCTCTCCTTTGGCTCTGAAGGGGATATTCTGGACTCCATTCAAGAAAGAATTTGACTCCTCCTCAGAGGGAAACGATGAGTTCAAAGAAAATGTCTCCCTCAGTCACCTTTGGAGATTTCGGACGTTGAATTCTGTTTTGGAGATCGCTGTCAAGAAATTCTCACCAAGCTGGTTTTCAAATGTCTTATGGACTGCCTTCCAAGCTCTTCCTACTGTCAATGTGGTTGCAGGCCTTCCCTACTATATCTCTGTAATTTTATGGATCTTTGCTCTATTTTCCATGTTTACCAAAGGCGTTATAGCCCTCTACGCTTCACAATGAAACTGCCAGCAGCCTGTTACTCCCCTCAGGCCGGTTGGAATTTTGTTTGCTCTGATTCTGTCTTCTGGTCTCTGTCATTCATGTCAGAGCAGTTGGATTCGCTCAAGGAAACCTCCAATGTAATACAGTCTCCGGAAGCTGTTTTTCTGGCTTTTTATTAATCTAACCATCAGTTATTGTCAAAAAAAACATACTCCAATTTGTTTTCATTGAATTTTTTTATAGCCTTGATACCAAAACTTATATATTCTTAGTAATAAGTAGGAACATGGAATGTGAGGACCCATGACATCTTATGAGATACTTCTTCAATACACCCAGTTTTGATATAAATCATTTTTACTTGTACACCTCTATGTTCTCTTAGAACAATATTTTCCATTTTTTTTTACTTTAGGTACCCCTTTACATATCTCAAGCTTTATTTGTTTAAAACCTTTAATTAATTATACCCTTTCTGACTCCTTCCTTGATAGAATTCCCTTATTAAGATATATGATGAACTTGGAATATAATGATATATCAACATATATAATAATTTCCTAACTAGTTTATTACTCCACTGTAATTTGTTGATTGTAAATTTTCCATTGTAATTTGTTGATTGTAAATTTTTGAACTTTGTTTCAATGTAGAAGACACAATTGAGTCGTTGACTTAGTCACTGAAACAAAATAATATATCATAAAATATAATTGATTAATATTGAGATGATCTTTTACGAGAATGAAGGCCTAAATAAATGTGAGAGGGGTGCCTTAGTGCCCATTTATGAATGCTTATGTCTCTTTAATAATATTTTTTAATTTCTTTTATGATTTAATTATTTACTATTTTGTTATTTGTTATTTATTATTTATTATTGATTCTTATTAAATTTTGTATATAATAGTCCCCTTATTACTTTGCATATCCAGTAAGTAAACGTTGTTCATTTCTGCATCTAACAGCATGTCAACAATTAGCTAAACATAACAGACCAACAGATCAAGTATAGAAGCAAATCAGCATCCCCTTGTTCAAAATTATCAAGAACGGTCTTAGTTTATTATCGTCCAAATAAAGGAGCAGTTCCCAAACTATATCTATCAACAATGGAGGGTCATTGCTCTGCATGAGGGAAGTACTAGGTAAAATGACCAGCATATAAGTGTGTAGTGTCACAATGTCCAAAAGACTCAACAACAATCATGATGCCAACCATCAATGGCCCTGTTACCGGATGAGCTAGCAGGGTTAGTCACCGATAAGCATATGAGGGAGACAGTGACCACTGTCACCTTAGCCACTCCTCCCAAACTGCTTTGGAAGTCAAAACCTCCTAGGGGAGAGCCCAGTGCCTTATTGGAGTCAGTTCAAGAAATGAAGAAAATATACTATACGTGTGAATATGAATTATGTAAGTATAGTTAGTACATCCACTTCGGTAATGCATTCATCCAAGGATAAGCAAATAACCAATTTTCAGTCTTAGATCATGCAAGTATCATATAACTAGCATAGCCAATTAAAATGGGAAGAAGCATTACAAATACTCATTCATCATTAAATATGTAAGTCCTTCCAATATCAGTGCTTATGCTAATTGTAAAGACAGCAGTGATCATCCAAGAATGTATTCATGCAACCAACAACTTTGAGCATACAGCAACATGGCAATCAACAAGTATTAATATCCAATATATTTCAGCAGTATGCATACAAGCTAGCATGTACATCTGAAACAATGTTTTAGAGTGCTCATTCTTTATCCATGGAACATTTGCAATCTTCTATAGCAATAATTGGAGTTTCAAATTACGATCAAATCCAATCAATGTCAGTGTACAGTCTGATATATATGTGCAAAAGGTTGAAACCAGACCTTTATTCAAAAGCAAATTACACCAAAAGACAACTAACAATTGTTTGTTTGCTTGTGTGTAGGTCTTTACACAGCTTTTGGGTGACAAGGAGGTCTGTAATATAATGCAGACCCAGTAAGGTACCCCAGAGGATAATCTAAGGTCAAGACAGCCACTGTAAGGACTGTCTTTTAGGCTGCTCAAGCCTGGGACAGACCCTAAAGTGTATGGGCCGAGCCTATTTTGAGCAGCCCTAAGGCTATTTAGGGTAGGCCGCAGCCAAATGAAGGTCAACAAGGGGTGGCCGAGGTAAGAAAGGAAGGATTCCACAACCCTAGCAGCAGGCCCGAGGAGGAAAGTGAGGCTAAAAGGGAGGGCCTTGAGAGAGAAGAGGAGGAAGAGGAGAAGGGTGAGGGATTAAGGGACTGTTTTAAGGCAGAAATTAGCTTTTAGGAAAAAATTTATATTTTTAGGGCCTCCTAAAATTTCGCCCTAGGGTTTCTAGGGACAAATAGGGCAAAGCAAAATTGTAGGAGGGAGGGCCGAAATTTTAGGAAGGCCAAAAAATTGAAAAAAAAATATTTTTTTTTTAATTTTCTAGGGTTTTTAACATAAAATTGTAGACCTATGTCTAACCCTAATTCTATTATTCTACCATGAAAATGCAAATTTACACATGCAAATGCAAGTGAAACTAACCTTAGATGCTAGTTTTCAAAGAGAAGGGAGGTTTTGGAACAAAGGGAGAAAACCCTACCCTAACCTAAGGCATCTAAGGGGTAGCTAACCTACCTCTTGAGAAGCTTAGCCTAGGTTTTACAACTAACACTTAAGTCCTAAGGTTTTAACCCTAGAAGGCTCCTAAAAGGACGTACTTCTACAACCAAGGTGACTAAATGTTGACGAAACATCTAGCCAAGACAAAATGCAACCCTAATGGCTACCATTCAATCCATGAACACACCTCATTCATCAACAATTAACAAAGAGAGATCAAGAAAAGTCCTGGATACCTCCTTGTGTACGTGTTTAACCAACAAATCACAACATCACCTTTGCAAGAGTATTGAACCAAAGAAACTTCAAGAATTTTCCATCAAAACCCAGAAAATATCTTCCTCAAGAGGCACCTCATTTCAAAAAGCCCTAGTTGGGTAGAATAAGTGCATAATGTTTTATCCCACTTGTTTGATGTTAAGATGAAGTGAAGAGGTTTATTTATAACCTTTCACACTCACTTTTACAGAATATTAAGGCCTACATGCCTTAAAAAGTCAATTTGAAATTATAAGATGTCAACCTAAAATTATAACATAAAATAATATAAAAATAGTCTAAAGTAGGCTTATAGTAGGCTACCAGGGGTAATTTCTCCGTAGGTGCCAAAAACTGCTAAAATAAGCAAATCACTCCGAACGTAAGGCTGGAGTGAGCTAGAGGTAGGGCGCCATGACCCATCTAACCCCATAAATGTTGTAAAATCCCTCAACGCCCCTCAAAGCAGTAGTATGGCCTGGGAGGATGGATGACGTCCTCTGAGGAAAGAGCCCAAGGAAAGAGAGTGCCAACCAGAAGGGCCAAGAGAGTGTCTGAGGTGGCTATGAAGGGAGACCAAGGTCTTGTAGCTGAAGGGCCAGGAGGGCGTTTGAGGTGGCTATGAAGGGAGACCAAGGTCTTGTAGCTGAAGCAAAGGCCACCAGAGCAAGCAAACAAGGTGTGGGGTCATGTGACCCAGTGATCAACCCCTAGTAACCCCGGACACCAACCCCAGGTTAAAAACCCCAACAAAGGGCTGTCAGCAAAGCCATTAAGCCATAATACTCCTAAAGGAAGGACCAAAGGGCCTGGCCATGACCACCACTACTGAATAACACCCCTCTTGGGCGAAAAAATGGCTCTCTTTCCCTGGGGCACATCTAAAGGTGTGCTGGGTACAGGTCCAGCGTAACAAGCCCAACAATGACCAACCTAAGCTCAGCAACCCAACTTTGTTCAAGTCCAATAATTAACAGGGGATAACATATGTTTGGTATCTTATAGCGGCTTCATCCTTTGACACAACTAGATGTAACTCTTCAAGGCTAATTCGAAAGGCATTACATTGGCTATCAACAACCAAGTGGAAGGTGATATTCATGATCGAGCATATGAATAGAGAGTAATTATAAATGTCAGCCACTGTAACTGGCATTTGTGATAAGCTACCATAATCATTATGGCTTACTTTTCCTGTATAAATATGGGAACTATAAAACTTCCAACAGTCTAGGCATACTCTTGAGACTTTGTTTATTCTGAGTTTCCTGAACAAGACTAGGCCTCATAACTCTTTGCAGGACATTGACCCAGAATGTGCTCCCACCCTCACAATCTCTACACTCTCACACAACTTATGCAATATATGTATTCTGTTACTGAAAAGCAACAGTATAGACAGACATAAATATCTTGCAATTGTTTGTTCATCTTTCTGAGTCTGTTTGCTATTTTGCATTAATTGATATTAAGTAAACCTGCCTACTTAGTTTTCCACCAAATAACCAGGCATTCTTCCGAGTCTTGGTTTCCCCCCTAGACACTCCTAGGCACTTGGATCGTGACTTCTTCCATAAATGACCTAAGGGATGCATCCAAATCAACAACATTATAACAGATGTGTTAAGTTTCATAAAATATGCAAATAAACAGTAAACAATGGTAATGGAAAAACCTTGTAACATCGCCGCACATGCAGTTTTTTCAAATTCCTGCAGCCTTTTGCTATATAGTAAATTGCAGCATCACTAATGCTTGAGCAATCAACCAAATGAAGAGCTTGTAATTGTGTACACCCATTTCCAATCTCCAAGAAGGCACTATCCCCGATATTTTGGCAATACTTAACCACAAGCTCAGTGAGCCTCCTGCAACAAGGATAATGAAAGGTATCAACAATCCCCAATCTCCAAAAAGATTCAGAATAGTTTTGAACACCTATGACAAATTGCAACATCTGTTAAGACAATTTTTTCAGGGAGAGTATGGAAACAATTAGTATGAATCAAATTGAAAACTGTTTTATATATATATATATAACTTGCATGTTTAGAGTTTACTTCAAAAAGATATCAGATAAAGGACACTTTCCAGACAATCTTCTCCAACAACAACAAAGGACAACATAGTTGAATCAATATGCAATTTGTTTATGCTCCAAACCAACATCCATTTGCCTAGAATGAAGAACACACCAAATCAAAAATTAATAAATTACATATAGACTAGCCAATTAGACTGTTCAAAACTTCAAACCTCCAAGAGGGTGTTGAATGATAGGCAGGGGCTCCATGACATCACGCCATACTCAAAAGAAAGAAAAATTGTTACATGAATGCTCCATAAAACGAGTACAAACGTTTCAAGGGGAAGAACATAAACTCTCCATTGAACTCGACAAATGAGTACACAGTAACAACCAATTCATAGTCACCTTCCACACAATCTCTATTTATTGATAAATTGTGGGGATCAAAATAATTTTTGATGACATTTACAAGTCGGAGAGTTATTTCAGCTACAAACCATTTCAGTTAAAAATTCAATATCCCATCATTTCAAATATTGTTCCAAGATTTCACTTAACTCCATGGACAAAATGAACATTTACTCCAGCACACTCTCCCTAGAACGCTATACTACTTTACACTTACATGTGTTGAAAAACTATTGTGACACCCCTATTCGATGATAAGCCAGCATACTCTGGGTAGGTAATGATGTTTGTGGACATGGTGTAGGGTAACTTGTAGATGTTTTGGATATATTGTGGGCTTAGTGTAGTGCCACATATTATTTGGTGGGCATATTTTTACAGCAAGACTAATCACTTTGGATAGTAGATTGGGAAATGTTCATTTGGAAAAAAGATATTAAATGTTTTGTTGACTAATGCTAAGCAAACTAAGAACGATATTGGAATTCGAATCGTAAGGTTTTAACCTATATGTTAGATAATACTACATTTTTGTGGGTAATTTTTTGTTTGTAGAAATGGAGATTTTCAGGTTGTCACCATTTAAATGAAATTCTACTTTTATAAAAAACGAGTACATTATCATTTTATCTTTATTTACTATTTTTATCCTCATTCGTTTGTCATTCTCACTTCCAACTTGTGCCTTTTGTACATTTCTCCTGGTCATACATGCTTGGAAGACAAATTTGCTTTGAAATTAAAAGAGGACGGTTTCCATAATAAAATCTGAACTGGAATCCCATATTATTATCAAGAAAACGTGTGGAACGTGCAAATAAATTCAGTGTTCCACCAAGTTTCTGGGACGTGGGGACGTGGGAGCGGGGAAACACACATTGGGGACGTGTAGAGACACCCCAAAATTTTGGGGTATTTTGGGGGACGAGGGGGCGGTGAGGCATTGGGGTCCCTAANTTTTTATTTGTTTCTATTTCGTTTTAAAATGACCATTTAGTGTAAAAGCCTAAAATTTAAGATGAACCATTTCTTTTTTAAGTAAAAAAATTTAAAAAATGAAGGGCAGTCGGGGCCTCTCGGAGCCCCCCATTTTCAGGAGGGGGTGTGTGGGAGACCCCAATCTGGGAAACTCCTAGACCTGCGTTTCCCCAAGTTTCGCAAAAAGGGGGGCGCTGGGAAACGTTTCCCATGGAGCCCCCGGGGCGTGGGAAGCGTAGGGGGCGAGCCCCCGACCCTGGGAGGTGCATCCTCGTGGAACACTGAATAAATTCTAAAAAGCAAATTCATGTTCGAGTGTCAAAAAGACCCTAGTCCTTGTGGTGCTTGTATCTATTATTGCCTTGATTTTAAAAATAATTTAGACTGTTCCAAAGTAGATGACTTAAAAGTTAATTTCCATCAAAATCATAAATGGATTAGAATCCTATTCCTTACAAAGTTGTGGAAAAGGTTCTTTCTAAATATCCAACTCTCCCAAGGTACTTTGTAAATATCCTAATTTTGTGGTCATTTGTTGGACATTAATAAAATTATCTTATCTTATCTATATCCCTTCTAAAAGAAATAGTTAAATTCCTAAAATTAAATTTCCCACTTCAAGGCCCACGGGGGTGTAGCTCAAATGGCGATTCGCTTGATATGATGGACATGTTGTAAAAGGAGGTCACAAGTTCAATCACCTCAGCTTACCCGTGCCCCATGCTTGCTGGCTGTGTGGGTGCACCTAGGGGTATAGTGGTAGTGGGCGGGATTGGACCCTTGGACCCTGTGTCACGCAAGTACTAGCCCCATCCCAGTTGCTGATTCCTCTAGTTACAATAAAAAAAAGAAACTCCCACTTCAAGCTCTATCAGAAAATTATACAAATGTCATCACATAATTGTAAGATTTACTTCAAAAAATGTGCATTGTTCATGCAAATCAAGGGACAATAGACTCAACTCAAGAAAGCTTGATTATTGTGAAATAGAACACATCCCTTAGGCGCTCCGTGTATGTATTTCATGTGTCGGACATGGATATGTTAGGACACATTTCGAAACACATGTTTGGCACATGTCCTAAAACAGGCACGCGCCTTAGCCATGTCCCACTCTAAAAAACACTTTTCATTGTGTTTTCTCACTTTTAGTTGTGGGGAAAGAGATGTCATAGTTTTTCATTGTGCAAATAAAGGATATAAATGAGATTTTAAGTAAATTCCAAGTGCTTTGTAAATGTTTTAGTTTCTAAAAAAATTGGATCTTTGTGTGTGTGTGTGTAGATATTTTAATGTATATTTAACACTGTGCCCCTATGTCCTATTTCCAGGGTTGCTGTGTCCCATGTCGGATACTTGTGTTTCCATGTCATGTGTCCTCATGTTTGGTGACTTAGCTAGATTACAATCTATAAGAACTAATCATTTTTATTGTTCATAGCCTATAGGTCATATAACAAACATAAAGTATATAATAATAATAATAAACCACCAAGGGTCATAACTTTTCACCTTGTGACCTATCAATGTGTATATACGCCACATGAATATCATTGTAAATTATCAATTCACTTCTTCTATCAGTTATACATTCATTTATGTGTAGATTTTTTTATGTTCTCCTTCTTAAAAAAAAATTTGAAAAATACTTCTTATATTCACATAAACTTGTTTACAATAAAAAAAGCTAGCAGTGGAAAGGTATATGCAATGCCTATCTTAACCACTTCTTGAAGTTGAATAGAGTAGAAATAAAATTAAAATATACAATAGGATCCTTTTTTTGGCATCCTTGATTAACTGGGCTCCCTTGGCTAGTCACTGATAGGTTATAGCGTACCTCATATTTCCAAAGTGAAATAAAAGTTGAAACAAACTACTTTTTTGATCAAAAACATACTTGCACTTGAGTTTCCATAACACGAACAAAGTAGCTATCCATAAGCAATGCCACAAACCAGAGAGTGAATCCCATACCAAGGAATGGCCATCTCCTAGTATAGTTTCTCTCCAATAAAGTTTGTTTAAGAATAGCTCGGGATGCATCTCCTCCACAATTTTGAACAATCTTTAGCACATCTACAGTCCCAAAAGATGTGCTCAAGTATCTTTGATCTTTGGCATGTAGGGCACATACCATCCGAGAGGAAAGACTTAACCTATTGGGCCTTGGACGAAAGTCCTTGATAGATCACCAACCAGACAAACACTCGTAGCTTATAGGAAAGCCACATCAACCAAACATTGTGTAATCAACGAATCCATCACACCTCTGGATCTGATAAAACACATCTTGCATTGAGTACCAGCAAAAGGGGATGACTCTGATAAATAGCTACGTACATAAGGCAAGAATCATACTGCAACAGCAGGATACCAAAGCTCCACTGCCAATCTCTCCAGAAAGGCCCTGGCGTACCCATATTCATTTTGAACAAATTTGACACTATGAGATAGGCTTATATCTCTATGATCGCAGGGCAATCTGAGCTCAGCAACCCAAACTCTCGAGCAAGCAATCTCCACGACCTATATGAGCGAGCCTCAGAATCCCAAAGATGGCGCCAATGAAAGATACCCTTTCGACTCAGTCGTCTCACTTGGAATTGCGACAACTCCGAAATGCAAATCCCCTTGTCTCGCCAACTCCAAATCGGTCGAGAGGCAATGTCCCACCCAACTCTTTTGCCCTCCCACTGCCACCGAACCAACCCAACCACCAACCTCCACACCATCCAATTACTCTTGAAGATAATAGATCCTCCAACCTGAAACAGAGAGGGCAAGGAGATGATATCACATAAACCAAATTTGCCCTGTATCCTTCCCTGATGCTAAGTTGTCAAAATCCAATGTCAAAAGACAACTTGCCACGATGTTGCACCCTGAAGACATCGATCCACCCACTTGGCTGCCAGAATACTGCCCTATGTAACCACATCAACCAATCCTAACCCCCCCGTCATCCTTGGGGATAATGCAGACGTCCCAACCAACTTGGGGCGAACCTCTAGCCCCCCCCATACTTCAACCAAAGATAAGCACACAAAATCTGTTCCAGTAGTCTTAATTGAGCCCTGCTGGGAAACCAACAAGACATGTAATACACATGAGAGGCCTGGAGAATGCGACCAACTACTGTCAGATTCCCTGCAAAAGGAAGATCCTTATGATGCCATACATGAAACTTGCTCTAAAGTCTCTACAAGCATTAATCCCACATAGACACTAGAGATAGGTCTACCCCAAACAGAATACCAAGATATCTAACAATAATCCTAGGTCGAATAATGGACCAAGCCTCAGGAATCCAAGCTAGGGGCACGTCAACTCCAATCAACCAAAAATCTATTTTGTGAGGATTGGCGATCGCATCGAAAACCTGGCAAAAGATGTCAACGACAAGACATGGACTTATCCAACAAGGCCTGCTAAATACTAACAGAGAGAAGGGAGTCATTGACAAAATGGTTATTGACCATTTCTAAACCATTTGCAAGAGAAATCCCTCTAATCTGTCCAGCAACCTGTGCATCCTCCAACAAGTACCCTAAAGCATATAAGTGCGGAGCCAAAGGGCATCCATGCCTGATAGGGCGATGTAGAGTGATCCGAGGGGACAAAAGCTTGTTTGCAACAACAAAGGCAAAGGCATTGGAGAACAGAGTGTTCACCATGCCAGCACATCGAGAGCCAAAATCCAAACACGTCAACATCTTGGCAATGGACAACCAATCCACCCGATCATAAGCTTTGTCAAAATCAATCTTGAGCATCATGCACTAATTCCTTGTCTAACAAGCCCACTCCATAGGCTCCCAAGCTGAGACTATTGTATCCAGAATGAATCTCCCTTGCACAAACATATCTACTTTTGACACACCACGTCCTTGGTCACTACTCTTACCCTTAGCACCAAAGCCTTGACCATAACCTTATATGCTACCGACAAGAGAGTGATGGGACACCAACCGCCAATGGAATCACGCACCCCATTCTTGGGTATTAGTTTAATCATCCCATGATTAAGTGTCTTTGATAAGTAGCATGAAGAGAAAACTTCAGCTGCTAGACAATAGAAGTCCTCCCCAATACAGTCCCACATGGACTTATAAACTCACAAGGCAAACCATCCAACCCTAGAGATTTGCCATTTTTCATAGACATGAGAGCTACATGTAGCTCTTCTTGCGTCAAACTCTATTCTAGTCTGTCTCTGTCACCACTTGAAACTTTGTGGGGGACCACTCTGCAACAAGCATTACGAGCGACCACGACACCATGGACAAGGAATAAGGTGAAAAGATGGCTAGAAAATGGTCACTAAACATACCCCAAATCTCAATCGCATCCTCAACAAGGGAGTCTCTTGTTTTACAAAGCCCTAACACCTTCACTGTAGTCTTCCTTTGCAAGAAGTCAAAATAAAACATGGACCTCGAGTCTCCTTCCTGAATCCACGAGAGCATACCCTAGATCCTCAAGCAATGTACTCCCCCCCTCTTCTAACAGTCAACTCCAACTTGGTTGCATCCTTCTATAGGGTGACATTATGGATGTGTTCTTCCAGGAAGTTACAGACATTCTCTAGTTTCTGAAGTGCCTCTCATAACTTCCCCATAGGTTCCAACCCCGTGGCCCCTTCGGGCACGAGGAGAGAGTCCACACCCTTTGGACAAGGGTGTGAAAGTCAACTGACTCCAAGTGTGAGACACTCAGTTTGAAAACTGAAGTCATAGGGGCATCTGTGGTCGTAACTATGGAGATCATTGACTGGATTGGTAACTAATCCGACCAAGTAACATCTAATAGAGCATCCATACAGTGAATCTTTCCCGAGAACACAACCTCCTCCCTAGGCCCATAGAATCTGTCAAGTTGAGCCTATGGTCTATCCTGGCCTTGTCTATAATTGGTCCAAGTAAACCACCCACCATAATCCAACCCCTTCTATTTCCAATTGGAAGCAAAGATTTGTAGTGCATCCTTGCATCTACACCAAGCTTTGCTTTTTCATTGCACAGACCATTAAACCTCGACCACCACCCCAATCACCCTCCCATTCAACCATGTTGAAGTCACCACCGACGATCCACTCTGTTGTTGGTAAGGAAGAAGCCATCCAGTCCCATAACCAACTCCTATCAGAGCTGGAGTTTGGGGCATATACAACGCACAACCCAATCACTTATTCATAGACCAATAGAGTGATCGAGACACACCTGTCTTCCATGTACGAGCCTGAGGCAACTACTAGACTCCGCAAAGAAGGCGAGAGAGCAATCACGACCACGCCACTCCCCTGACAATGGTTTAAGCCCCAAAAGGGGCCATTCCAACATAGCTCATCATGTTCCACATATCAAAACCCATTAACTTGACCTCCTATAAGAAGACCGCATCGAATCAAAAATGTTGCAAAACACTATGCACACCCTACTTGCAATTGGGAATCGTCATCCCTCGTACATTCCAAGACATTATGGACAGCTTCATTCCGACATGAGATGTTGTCCAAGGTTGTTATAACGGTTGGGCATCTCAAAGCCTTCAGGCATGCGCACGTCCACTAACTGGATCATCACATGCTTGTAGGACTTGCGTTGCAGGCTCGTCTCACTAGCTAACTTATTCATCTATGTGAGGAAAAAAATTACCTTCTGCTTGGAAGATTTCGTTTGCCAGGCTACTCAACCTCCATACTACTATTGTCTACCTATCGTGTCCCATCTGTCACCTCCAGGCCTCTTGACCAAGAGACGTTGGGTTGACCACACATTAGAGTCATGGAAGGCATCGGACTCTCAAGTGCATCGGATCTCTTAAAACCATTGCCCCCGCTGCCTCCTAAGGTACCTCCCCCTAAACATAAACCTGAAGCTGGCTCTTGAACAACAACCCTCCCTAAACATTTTCCTAAGCTGGGACCATGAACACCTCCTCTACCCTAACCAACACCACTCCCAAAGCCTGACCCCCCACAACACCTCCTCCAATACTTGTACCACAAGAACCTCCACTGCCATCCATAGGTTTCGAAGCCATAAACATGTCCCCTGACATTGCACCAGGTATTATGGATTGCGCTCTCTCACAACTAGCCTCCCCTGGCCTAGGTCAACAGTGAGTGCAGTCATGAATCAAGTGGTCTTGAGCCTAAAAAGCAAAACATTTATCCTTCTTATGTTGCATATTTCCTAAATGAATTATTAATTTATTATCCATTACATTGTTAGTGTAGTAGCTGCGTGAGGCATCGCCTCACAAGTCAACCTAAGAAAGGAAATAATAAAATGTAATTTATTATTTCAAAATAATAAGCCAGTCCCAACTTAAAATTAGATTTTCCAGCATCATAAAGTATAAATAGAGGGGTGCCTCACTTCATTTGAACAAACCGCAACAAGCAAGTTCGCTCTAGCTGAGGAAGCTTGCTATTGTAACTAGGAGGAATGTTTTCTAGGGTTCTCCACTTTGGAGAGGTTTCTTCTTGTCTTTCTTGGGGTTTGTGCTACTACTATCTGGATGTACTTCTATCTCTACACGATTTATCTCTATTGGAAGGTGCGAGCTCAAGGGAGACATTATTTTGTCTATGGTTGGGAGATGATCATTGATCATTGTGGTTAAACAAGCTCCACACTTTTGTTTTTGTGCTTTGACGTTCTTTTAGTGATCTTGGTTTTACAGCTATCAAATTCTAACATGGTATCATAGTAATGCTAAAAGAAGTCATTGCCAGAAACTAGAGCTCCACAGTTTGGAGTGATTTCAACCTCAAATCGTCTGAAAAGGAGCATAGAGCAACTCACCCTCCTAGGGCACATTTTTCTATGGAGGCCAAATTTTGATTGGTGAAGTTTCAATTTTTGACCTAATACTGTCGAGGTCAAGACCTAGAGCTTCCACATTCCAGTCGTTCTATCCACAGTTTTGGATCGATTTTACCTTGCTCCAACTCAACTCAATAGGGTGCATCTATCTGTGGATTCATTTTTGGAAAAAGACCATACATCAAATTTGACCTAGCTCCAACTAGGGTTTGTGGTCCAGTTTTGCAGTCAAGATGATTGGCATGAAAGTTGAGGATATAGGCTTGATGGGACTTGTTATCCACTAAGTTGCACTTAGGTGGATTTCCAGTGAGCAGTCAAAGACTTTAACATTGAATTGTTCATCACAGATGTTTAGAAGTTCATCACGCCAATCAGTGCCCGTTTTTTTTAGTTTTTACATGTTCATACCCTGCAAGGAATTGTAATAAATGACTTAGCATGGTGAAATTATGTAAAAGGTTTGGCTTTGCTAAGACCTAGTCATCAATACTTTACTCTAGGGTGTTTTTTCCTTGAGAATTATATGTTGTATTTTAATGACTTATAATTTTCGAGTTTTTCACCCACTCCTCCAAAGCTAGAGTAAATGCCTTGGTGGTTAGACGTTAGGAGGTTATTAAAACCTATGTGTCAATGTATATTACCATGCTAATCATTGTTTTTAAGTCATATGAACATGCACTAAGTCCCCCATAGGTTTTTTTTAATTTCTGAAAATATAATTTTTTCCATTTTTCCAAGCTTATTTTTAATTAGTTAATTAAAAATATTCAAAAGGGCATAAAAGTGTGGCCTAGGGCGGAATTTTCTATGGGGGTGCTCATTTTCTAACTAGAGCACCCACTTAACCCCTAAACCCACTGTCCTAAGTTTTTGAGTAAATTTTTATCTCCAAAATTAATTATTACTCGAAAATGGTAAAAAAGACCAAAAAATAGATAAAGTGAAAAATTCAGCAACTCATAAAAGAAAAGAAACATGCCGAAATTGAAATTTGTGAGTTGGTGAAGTAAAGTAGAAACATTTCGAACGTTTCTAAAACACTTTTGAGTGTTTTCCTCGACAAGTATTGGCAAGTGAAAGTTTCATCATCTAAAGAGATGGCACATTCTCCAAAAAGTGGATGTATCCATTATGAGATGGCATGAGTTTTAGCAAGTGGCGCTTTTGCTACGAGATGTTTCCATTGTACAAACCTCAAACAACTCATTCCAACTCATTTCCAAGACATGCTACGGAAGCAAGTGTATTCTCTCTTGGGCAACTGCATCCCCCCCCCCCTCTTGGTCATATTTTTCTATATAAGCAAGGCATTGCTCCATTATTTGGAGAATGAAGCATTGAACCTCTGCTCTTCTAATTTTGCTTGATCATTTGATCACATGTTAATGAAGTATTTTTGAAAGGCTTTGGAGGCCAGATGTTATGCAACTGTCCCCTTTGATGTGCTTCTGGTCGATGTTTTGAGGTGATGTCCAGCTATTCATTAATTACTTTGCAATAATTGTTGATTTATCCAGCTTAGAGGGTCATTCCAAAACACGTAGAATAAGCGTTCATTGTCTTTGATTTGCTTATTAATGCTAGATTGATTAGAGATAATGAAGCAGCAGGTGTATTCAGTTGTACAAATGCCCTTCTAATCTTTGTTAATTACACATTCTGGATTTAATCTCTTTTGGCAAGTGTTTGTGACAATGTAGGATGGGTAACTGAAGGAGGAAGTTGAGCTCAGTTGCTTCTTCATCCATCTTCAGTTTTTCTTGTTTCATTTCGTTTAACTGCATTGGGTTGCAGGCACATCCGGTATTCTTTTCTTTCAAAACTAGAGTTGGTTATCGTTTCTTCTACCTTCAAAAAACTTAAAATTTCTTGGCTACCGGTCTTTTTTAATTTTCAGATCTCTCTTTATTCTTAAAATTAAATCTTATTTCAGATCTGATATATATGTTTAGATCTCAATTTTAAAGCATATTTTTGTAGATCTAACATAGCTAGCTTCTCAATTTTCAAGTAATCTAATAGTAAATTTTAAAGATTTGAATAAGAAGTTACTATATTGATTTTTAATTGGGTATCTAGCAGAATTTAAAGTGCTTTAATTGGTTGCCCCAACAGGCAAGCCGACTTGCTTTCCTTCGTTCCTTTACTTGTTTTTATCATAGTTTAACAGTTAACTTAGTCTAATTTTTGCAATTTTTTAAAGATTGTCCAAAGATACTTTTAAAGTGATTTTAGGCATCTTTCATCACTAATAGCTTGTTGTTTTTGCAGCATTGATGAACAGATAGAAGGAGACTCTGGCAAAAATTTGAACGTATAGACCATCCGAAGCACCCTGGACACTCCTGCCTTCTTCTAATAAAATTTTCCAATAAATTGTAAGCTTAGTGATCCTATTTTTCAAAGGATCACAAGCATTTCTGATATTGCAATAATTAATAATAAAAAGAGCATGTGGGCTACACAGCGCTCACGCCCCATCCCCCCTGGGGGTATTCGCAATGTCTCTTTTCCTAGAGTGATTTTCCTGTTTTTCTTGTGGATCTTAACTAACACAAACACAGAGATCTTAACAGGATGTATATTTTTTTACAAGTAAGTTTAGTTTAAAGTTGCTTTAAATTTATTAGTTTTTGTAAAGAACACTAACCCACTACGATTTTTCCTAGCACCGAAAGGGAAAAGAAAATAATAGTGTAGTATTAGTCTCATAAGTTTGTTTATATTTACACAAGCACACAATCCGTCCTAGAAGGGTTGTATCGTTTTGTAATTTGCCCTTTCTTTGAATTGAAACAAACATTTGCTTCTTCCATGTATGCTCTACCCCTCGCAGCTTTGTCTGACTCTTGGGGATATCAAAAGCGGAAGTGTGCATTAATTAATTACTCACATTTAATTTAATCAACTCACATTAATAAAATTAACATCCCCTAAACATTACGAAAATCCGGCGTAAACGAGTTTGGTGAATAGTGGGAAAATTCTTTAGGGAAAGCGGGAACAACTAGAAAGTGACTATGGGGTCCTGTTAGGCTACATCCTTGTTGGTGTAATGTTGAACACCCCCCCATGACTCTCCATCTAACCCACATTTTTTCGTGCGGAGCCACTTTTCCCAAAATCCGGACATATTCCCCGTACCATCCGGTATATCAGGAATCCCCTCTCTCCTTTAATCAATTCATCTTTTAATAATAAAATTGACCAAGAACACAATTTCAAAACATTTACTTTACAACAACATTTTCTTTGACTCCACGACACTGGTCTTTAACATTTATTATTTGCTTAATTAAGTTAAGTTATATTTTGTCATGATTATTCTATTTCATATATGTTGTATAGTTGATTTAATTGTGCAATTGTCTTGATTAATATATTAACCTTCAAACTCCTAAACAACAATTTGTCATCCAAAACAGCTAAGTAACTAAAGCCTTAGTAATATTAAAAGGGTCTATCCCCCTTGGCTTCGTTAGGAGTTAAGCCTAAACGTAGGAGTCAAGATCAAGTGACAGTATTTGACTCAAGACTTGCCCCCAAGGACGCACCAAGCAGTTTGAAGATTCCGGTTGCGTTAACCCTAGGTGCATAAGAGGCAGCAACAAGACTTCCAATTTCAGCTCATGGAAGTCTAGGGTTCTTCTTATCTTAGAAGAAAATGATCTCTTGAAGTTCGTGAATGAGAATGTTCCAAAACCAGAAGAGGAAGCCGAGAAGGCTTAGTGGAGAAAGAATGATGGTTGGGAAAGGAAAATCTTGGTAGATTCAGTGAAGGACCACTTGGTTCCTCAAATGTCTAAGAAGACAACTGCCATGAAGATGTTTTGAGCCTTGAGGAAGCTATTCGAAGATAGCAATATCAATCATGCTCTTGCCCTAAAGAATCAAATATCAAAATCTCAAGATGTCAAGATCAAAATCAATTTCCTCTTACTTTATGAGGATCTGAGAGTTGAAAAATCAACTAAGCACCATTGGAGATCCACTCAATGATAAAGAAATTGGCATGAACACTTTGATTGGATGATTGAAAAACCCTATAAAGATCAATCCATATTTTCTCAATTTTTAAATAACAAATGGGGTTGATATCAGTTTTTGGTTTATTAATCTATAACTTGTCCTCATCTTGTTTCATCATTGATCATAATATGAATATGATAGAGTGTGCTAGCCATAAAGATAAGGGAAACAATGACAACCTAGGAGGGGTGAATCATATGCCGTACTCTTTTCTCTCATCAAATTTAAACTTGCATAAATTTTATGATCCGATTGGTCTTTAGATGGTAGAAGTGTGCAATAGTGAATCTCATCCCTGGCATGATTTCATTTCTCCTTACCCTTGTCTTTCCTTGATCTTCAAACCAGTGTTACAAATATCGGCGATATATCGTGATACGATCTCCTTGGCGATATTATCGCTAAACATCGGCCGATATTTTGGCGATTTTTTCCGGCGATTTTTTCTTAGAAAAATCGCGATTTAACGCGATGTGTTTCGAAAATATCGTCAATCACTTTTCCGACCGGCCGATAAAAGGTTGAAATGCGGTTTTTTTTTGTTTTATTTCATTTGTTTGAGGGTCAGTTAAAGTTTAACTTCGCACTTGCCGACAGGAGAGCAGCGAGGGTTTCCGTTTGCCTTTGAAGTTTTGACGTTGCCGACAGGAGGAGCTGACTCGCTGAGCATCCGGATTCTGCGCAGAGGTTAGTAAATCATTGTTTTTAACTTTTTGTGAATACGCCTGTGGGTGCAATGGAGTCTGGACTGTGCAATGAAATTTGAATACGCCTAAATTTTAAAATTAAAATTTAGAATAAATCTAAGAATGTCTTAGGCCTTAAAAAGTTAAAAACTATGTTGTCCATTGAATTTCTCCTAACAAAAAATGAAAAACTTTACGAAAGTTGGACAGATAATAAATTATAACAGAGAGGAGCAACACCTTTCAAAAGCACTTTATCCTAGGCTACAGACCTTGGGATTGCTTGAAATACCATAGAACTGTTTATGTCGAGCAACATATCATAGACAGTATATAAGCTAAGGTTTGATGATTGTTTCATTTTACTGAATTAACAATAATTTACATACTTCAGCAATAATATTATTTTACTGTTTATGTCAAGTG
>LPNX010538206.1:249083-344055 GCA_001517045.1 Pseudotsuga menziesii | reverse complement strand
GCATTTCAAGCTCATGAAATAGTGGTTCAAGTGCCATTAATTTTATACCCACAGACGTGCAATGTTGAATGGACTGTGCAATGGAATTTAACAGTTAATTACTTTATCATTTAAATTTTAATTAAGTTTATAATATTTAAATTTAAATGAAATTTGATCAATGATTATCATTAATAATTATTAATTATACAGTTAATAATTTATTTAATTAAATTTTAAAAAATTCAAATTTAAAACTTAAAACATACATTCAAATTTAAATTTACAGTTTAGTAAAACTAAAATTTACAATTTAGTAAAGTTTAGTAAATAATAAATATATTATATTACAATTTAGTAAATTTTTTAAGTATTTCACAGTTTAGTAAAATTTTACAGTTTAGTCATTGACAATTTAGCGTTAGAAATGTAGAAATGTAAAATAATTTTCTGTATGTCTCATTTGCCAATGAAATTCGCTAAAAAAAACTTTTTTTTTATGTTACAGGTTTTGATTTGCAAAGCTACAAGCATGCCGAAGAATTTGGATCCATTCTGGGAGTATGCAGAGCCAATTGATCCACAAAATCGGCAAAAGCTTAGATGCAATATGTGTGGGAAGGAGATGACGGGGGGGATAAGTAGGCTCAAATACCACCTCACACAACTTGCAGGGCATGAGGTGGATATTTGTAAAAACTCCACTCTTGAAATAGTTCATAGGGCCAAACTTGCAATTGAAGGTATTGGCAAGAGGAAAGATGAGAGGGAAGCTTTGAGGCAGGAACTTGGCATGAGAGCAGCATTAGGATCCGGGACAGCCGGACACACTTTAGGGGGAGTGGGGAGTGAGACCTTATCCTCATCTTCCATCATGCCTTCAACGACACACTCTATTTCTCACTTTTTGTCGAGATCTGGTCCTGGTGGACAACCAAGTATAAAGTCAATGTACAAGATAAAAGAGAAAAAGGAAGCAGATAAACTTGTGGGTCGATGTCTTTTGTGGAGTGATATTCCATTCCACTTTGCGAGTAACCCATTCTACGTGCAGATGTTCGAAGCTGTTGCTATTGTTGGGCCGGGGTATAAGCCCCCCACTTATGAGGAGTTGAGAGGGCCCATCCTTGATGATGAAAAGGTCGATTACACTTCTAGGTTGGAGGAGCTTCGACGTTCATGGGAGGCCACAGGATGCACCGTGATGTCAGATGGTTGGAGTGATAAGAAGGGTAGGACCCTTCTCAACTTCTTGGTTCATTGTCCTCGAGGCATAATGTTTATAAAATCTGTGGATGCATTTGCACAGGTCAAAGATGCAACATTACTATGTCAGTTGTTGGATAAGTTCATCCAAGAGATAGGTCCGCAACATGTTGTCCAAGTAGTAACGGACAATGCTGCGAATTATGTGGCAGCTGGTAGGATGCTTATGGACAGGCATCCAACTTTGTTTTGGACACCTTGTGCAGCACATTGTATTGACTTGATCTTAGAGGATATGGAGAAGATCCAGTTTATCAAGGATGTCATTCATTCAACAAAAAGCATCACCAAATTTATATACAATCATGCTTCTGTGCTTAGCCTGATGAGGAAGTTCACTCATGAGGCCGCAATGGGCTACTTGTATGAGGCCATGGATAGGGCCAAAGAGGCCATTAATGCCTACTATGAGGACAAGGGGGAAGAGGGGCAAGCGAAACAACAATTGATATGGGAGGTGATTGATCAACAATGGAACAAAACACTTCATCGCGCCATTCATGCTGCAAGCCTATTCCTCAACCCCGCATTCTCTTACTCATGTGGCTTCAACTTTGATGCAGAGGTAATGGATGAGTTCTTGGAGTGTGTCCAGAGGATGGTGCCAAGTGCAGCTGACCGTTCAGAGATTTCCAAAGAGTTGGAAGTCTATAGGAGGGCCATGGGAACATTTGGCTTTGATATGGCTATTAATGACAGGAAGAACATGATGCCAAGTAAGTTTCACCTTGTTTCAAAATTTAATTTCATTACTTTCTTTGTTTATATTTCAAATTTTCAATGTCTTCTCTTATGTTTCTCCAATTCATTGTAGATACTTGGTGGGAAACCTATGGCAGACGAGTACCCCATCTCCAAAAGCTTGTTGTTCGGATCCTAAGCCAAACATGTAGTTCTTCTGGTTGTGAGCGCAACTGGAGTGTATTTGAAAAGATACACACCAAGAAGTGCAACAGGTTTGAGAATTTGAAATTAAATTCTAAATTCATTATAACTTGTAATTTATGTCATATGGGTAATTTTAATTTATGTATTCTAAATTCTAATTGGATAAATTTATGGTAATCATACAGGTTGGATACCCAACGCCTGAATGATCTAGTGTACGTCTCCTACAATCTCAGGTTGTGGATGAAGCAACTTGAGAAAAAACCTGAGGTGGAGGCTATTTCATTGGATCACAATGACACCACTGCTGCATGGAGAGCGGAGATTGAGGAACCTATTATGGAGGCAGCTCCTAATTGGTTAGAGGATGATACACAGGACATGGAGACTGAAACATGGGACGATGAGTGGTTAGACGCATCTGAGATTGTGCCACCACCGAAGCCACCAGCCACACAGCCACCAGTTGCAGAGCCACCAGCCACACAGCCACCACTTTCACAGCCACAGTCTCAGTCAGAGGGAGCCAAATATATGGGCAGTGGTAGCAGTAGCGGTGGTACAGGACTTGATGAAGGTCCAGTACCTCATCATTCTTCTAGTTCTTCTAGAGTACATCAATTTCCAGGCACTTCTAGAGGACGAGGAAGTCCACGACGACCCCCACGAGCACCTGGGATTTCTAGCCCTAGAGGCAGAGCCATTACTAGAGCGATTACCTTTGCCCATAAAAGGGGTAGAAGGAATCCATAGTTTACTTTATTTGGTTGATTTCGTTGCATATGAGATACATTTTACAAATTACATATTACATAAAACATTGACTGTATTTTTTTGGTGATTCATGAGTCGGGGACTCAAGAGTCAAGATCCAAGACACGATTCATTTTTTATGTGTGATGTATCACTAGACCTCTTATACATCTAATATATCGGTTTTATTTCCATATTCATGTAGCAATGTGTTTATTTGATGTTCTTGTTGCTTTAGATGTTTAGAAAATTGAAAAAAAATGAATATTTTTGTATTTTTTTACATTACCGATATATTGTCGATGTTTGCCGACATTTTCACCGATAAATCCGATAATATCTTTTTGGACCCTCGGCGATATATTCGCCGACACGATATTTGTAACATTGCTTCAAACAACAAGTTCGAATGGATTCAATTTTCATTCACATTACTTACAAGCCATCTTTGACTTGTTGTATCATTAACTGTAAAGAAAGACAATTTGATCCGTTCAGCGAATGGTTACATTGGATCTATGATTTTACTTAGCACTTGTCTAATCAGTTAGAGTAGGGTAGGTAGGATTTTGAATTAGCTCTTTTGAGCAGTAGGATTGAGTTTTCAGTGTAGCATGGTTCTGAGTCTGTGTCTTTGTGTTTTCTATCCGAGTCTCCTAGGCCTTTGAGTATGGCCCTTCTTTAGTTTGAGTCTCCCTGAAACTACTTGAAAGTTCTTTGATAGATGTTTTATTTTCAACATTTACTTTTCAGTATGTTATTTTCTGCATTTATTTTATGCACATGTACTGTTGAGTAGTGTTGTTTCCATGATGCACAGGACTAGGTTGGTAATGAAGATGGAACAATTGATCGGGTGCATAGTTCGTTGATGGATGAGTGTTGCTGCATACCAGAGATGTCTGAGGTTCTCATGCGCTCTCTCCCTTAGAGCACCTCTCCTGGTTGGAGCCGGATGTTGTCACATATATAGTAGTTGGTCTACCTATGTTCCTGAGCAGTACTGAGCAATTCTTTGAGCCATCCTTTTGCTATGAGATCAGCAAATGATGAGCCATCAGTTAATGATCTCCCACTTTCAGCAGATCCAGAGTATCCAAATTGGCTAGTTCTATGCCATGACTGAGCCTCATGACACCAAATTCAATGACTGAGTTAGCTTTTTCTTTTATGACCCAGAGCAGAGCTTATTATAGTGCCCATGATATGTAGCAGCAGCAGTTGTTCCATTGATCTTCAGATTGGTTTTGGATCCAATGCAGCTAATGACCCAGGTGATATTATGGTTTGTGCATATGGATTTTGATGTTGCTCTGTTACCTATTTTAGCAGTGAGACTCGGTTGATTTTGATTATAAATTGGCAATACTTTACCTTGGTTTGCTTGGAATCTAAAGTATAAATGATCCAGTGGTTTTGACCGGTAAATTATTTTGTATACTCATTGGCCTTGCCCTACTCCTAGTATGGATTTAGTCATTTCCCTTCAAGGACATATCTTGCCAATCTTGGCATCATTTCCACTGTCTCCATCCATCCATTGTCTTCCCGTTTTCTTTAACTAGCCTTGACTTGTAACTTGGCTAGTGACATCTGGGATTTCCCCCACCTTCACCTCTATGTTGGAATAGGTCTCCATGTATAAAACTCTATCTCGGTGTTGGTTTATGTGATGTTTATCACACTGACTACCTCTAGGTCTTGAACACAAGTAGTCCTACCAAAGAAAGTGTTTTTAGACACTAAGGCATCGAAGCTTAAAGTTATTCTAAATGGATGCCCTGCCAGCAAAATAAAAGTGTCTTTAGACACTACTGGAAATAGAAAAATAAAACTAGCCAGTGGCCAAGAGATGAACACTCATCCATTGTATGGTGTAAGGCTTATTTATCCCCACAGGATATCAAGGTGAGGCAAGCCCCTCAAGGCTGATCCTTAGTCATTTTCTGGAAGCCCAAAAGGCTTTCCAGGGCACCTGCTCTTGGAGGCTGGTAAGTTATCAATGAAAAATAAAGTTGATGGCTAGAGGATGAGCACTCATTCTTTGTATAATGTACAGCTCATTTGCCCCGACAGGGCAACAAGGAGACACCGGCCCAAGAAGGTCATGTCTTTGTCATTATCTGGAAGCCCAGAAGGCTTACCAAGGCACCTGCCTTTAGAGGTCAACTAGTGAAATAAATGTTGGGCAAATAAAATATTAAAAAGGTTGCTTGTCTAGAGTCTAGTGGAGCTTTCTCATCATTCCACCCATTTGTGAGACACTGCCATGCCCTATTGTTCACCTAGTCCAACTTATGTGTTGCGTGGATCCCCTTGTCCTTTAGCCCAGGTGCTTACAGTGTTGAGTCATCAAGTCATCCCTTGGCCTTACCTGTTGTTTATGATCCCTTCACCCTTGACTAGCAAAAGGGCTATATCAATAAATGAGTATACACTGGAGGTTATTGTTTTGAAGCAACTAATCATTTTGATTTGGATTACTATATATGTATTGTGCTTATACTTGCCAACAAAATCTAATCATACTGGTGTCACTGCTAGCATAGATAATTGAGCATGCATGTCCACTTGTACTTTGCAGCATCAGAGTTTAGTACTTGGTCATCATTTGACCAAGTCTTGACTTGGTCAACCCAGTGTTCACTGTTGGCCAGTCCATGAGCAGGGTCAAGGATGAGTTATAGAGAGATGATTATGGATGATGATTATTTATGGTCTACAGGTGTCCATTAGACATATTCATGCTTCAAATGGTGATTTGTTATGATAGCTTGTATTATTTCTATGATTATCAGCATTTACAGGCTTTGTTATTATTATTGTTCTGACATTGATGGGGCCTCTGATGTACCTTTATGATGGACATATGATGTATGAGTACTCATTCCTAGTTGATTTGGACATTCTGAGTCCATTGGTGCAATTTGTTTTCAGTTTCAGGCAGTTACAGGACAGATATGGGTCTCTTGGCCTTTTTGCAGCAGTTTTGCCTGGAAAAATGAAAATAAAACACAAATGTAAAAAAATTAAGTTCTCCTAGGGTGCCAAAGGGAATCTATGGGTGCAGCCAATCGATTGTGCCATACTACCATGGTCCCAGATCCATCTGTGCAGTCATTTGGCTTCAGCTTTTGGTCCCCGGTGTGATATGGGTTGTTTTATGTTCCCAAGGCAGCATTTTAATAATAAAAAATGGCTTTTAAGGAAATCGATTTGGGCAATTGAGGCAAAGGAATGGCATGGAATTGGTCTGACGCATAGTGTTTGGGTCGCATTCATCATCCGGCATCAACTTCACTTCACTCGAGGTCCACACATCCTTGATTTATGCAGTTTGAGGGTGTTTTGATGTATTTTGAGGGAGATCCCCTAGTGATTTTTATCACTCCTATATATTATTTGCCACCATGCCTTATTATTGTACCATGGGGCCATGCTAGTGAAGGATAACATAAACTCCTAGCCCCACCATGTGCTACTTTGAGGTCATTAGTCATATTTTATTTTGTGCGCCCCTCATCAGGCATTTCTAGTGATGCGCCCCCCTCTATTTGTGAGTTGGTCCATGTGAGATGTATTCGGCTAATCTTAGTCGTAGATTAGGATGATTTTATCTTATGGTCTTGACCCTTGATCTTTTTGGATCTAGGTATTATGTACTTCAGAGATCTATATATTAAGATGCTCTCTCATTTGTAAAGGGACTTTTGCCTCTCAAACTCTTGGATTAATAAAATATTTTGTAGAAAATTTTGGAAGCTTTGTCGAACGTTTTGTATGGAGATTGGAAAGTCTTGTTCTCTCTAGCATTCTTGCGGATCTATGCATTTCTAATATTTTTGCAGGTTGCCATCCATCTGGTAAAGGAAGCATTTAGGTAGGGGCGCTATTGTGACTGAGCTCCATATCGCCCTCTCAAATCGTCTTGGATTCAGGGAGTATCTTTATTGTGTCTTACGGTCATCTTGACGTTCTTTGATTCATCTTTCTTCATCATTTCATCTATCCTTTTGCAAATTGATTCTCAAAGTAGATCTCTTTTGCAGGAGGAAGGAGCGCTTGACATCTGAGAGGAGGTAGCGATTTCACTTGGAGAGGCATAGAAAACGCTCGCAATTGATCGTAAAGGCAAGATCATCGTCATACAAGGTTAGTAGCAAGTATTTCCATGTACCTCTGCATATATTTTATTTTTCCAAGCTTTGATCTAATTGTCACAACCAAACCCTCTTTCTTTAAACCCTAGTTTTGTAGATCTGATAGATCCGGTGAGTTTTTTATGACGGCCATCAAATCCCACTTGGAGATAAATGAATAAACCCTAGATCTCAAGTTTCACGATAAACGGACTCCATTTGCCCTAGGATCTAACACTAGTCACTCTAGGTGGGGGCACCCTCTATGGGTGGGTGGTCTTTTCTTCAGATCTATCAGATGGGTATGCTTGGACTCGCCTCCAAATCATAGATCCAATCCTCAAGAACCCCGATCTACTCTTTTGGGTCCACTTTGTCCACTTATGCAAAAACCCTAGGTGGGTCCCTTTAGGGTTTTCTTCTATTTGGCTAGATCTCACTAGATCTACTACCTTAAACTATTTGAGGTACAATCTCAATCAAGTTGAGTCATTTCCTATTTTTACTAAGCCTCCCCAACTTGGCCCTAACCTCTATACCACACTTATTCCATAGATCTAGTTTTATCCTCTTTATCTCTCCTCTTTTATCCATTTCCAAACCCTAGGAGTGTTTTGAGTGGGTGCACGCCCTCTTAGGCTAGTGAGTCTCCCCCTTGATCATTCTTCATATTGATCTAAAGAGACAAAAGCTCGTCTGGTGTGACAACTACCCTTTACCCATAGTGGACAAGGCCCTTGCGGTGTCATCGGTTAGCTACCTTACCTCTACCGTCCCAGATATGATATCTCAAGTGGGTAGCTACACTTTGTGTGATAACAGGTACTAAATTTCACGTCATGCAACCCTACACTGCAAACTCTTTTCTCCCTATTAGGGCTCCAAAGTTTGAGTATTTCATTCCTTTTATGCTCGTCTTTTGTATAGTTTCCTTTTGCCTTTATTAAGCCCCTTGTTGTTGCCTTTCACACACTTGGGGGGGACATGGCAGAAATCTTCAAGCCACTCGATGTGTCCTTAGGGGCAAGTCTCGAGTCAAGGTTGTCACCTTGTTCTTAACCCCTCCGTTTAGGCCAACTCCAAATCAAAGCCAAGGGGGGTAGACCCTATTCGTCTCTAAGGTTGTTTAAGACTTGGTGTAATGATGATGATTGAGTTATTTAGGAGTTTGATGAAAGTAAATACTTGAATAAGATATTGCAACAGAATATGTTTAAACACAATAGCATATAGATCAGCGCATGTTATATAAAGCACAAAGAAACAGATGATTGTATGATATAAAAACTAGTGCCAGAAATGGAGTCCAAAGATAAAAGAGTGTTGTTGTATTGCTGGAAAAAATGTGTTGCAAGTGCTCTTGGTCAGTTTTAGATTAATACGGAGATGAGTTGATTAACTTAGGGGGGAAGGGAACTCTAGATATACCCAAAGGTATGAGGAGTATGTCCAAAACCCTTATCTGATGCGGCTCCCTGCAAGGAATATGTGGGCTGGTTGGAGTCTTGGAGACGTGTTCAACACTACACCAACAAGGGTGTAGCCGAACGGTGTCTCGAGGTCACTACCCAGTTGTTCCCGCTTCCTTTGTGGATTTTGCCACCGCAACGAATCAAATCGAGGAGTTATTTTCGCCTGGGGAGGTCAATTGATATGTGAAAAACTAATTAAGCTAGTCAACCACGTTGCTTTTGATACAGCCAACTCATCGATTGAACCGCGGCGGTGTAGAACATACACAATGGAGCCTTGGTAAATTTTTAAGGATTTTAAGAATCTGTTTTATTTGTTAAAAATGAAAATTTAATCTCCAAGAGTCTCTTTCGGTTCAAGTGAACCTCAATCGAGAAAGCAAGGAGGGGTAGATTATAGTGTGCAAAGTAAAATAAACTGAAATGTAAAAAGACAAAACAAGTTATCTAATTAAATCTACCATGCATCTCTTCCCCTTTCAGGTAACTCGAGAAGTCGTGGGTAAGTAGTATTATTACTTTGATAAGTAGTATTATTACTTTGATAAATAGTATATGGAATGATATGATCAAGTTTGCAGTACCTAACAAAGTATACTATCCTGCAAAAAAGAACTAAACTAAAGCAAAACAAGAAAAAAAAATGAAAAAATGAGACAAAGACGCGGATCTCCCCTGGGGGGATGGGGAGTGGGCTCTGAAGATCCTTCTCGAGACCTTTTTTATTTATCGTGGTTACAATCTTATCAAAATTGTTCTTTGTTCCTTGTTATCTGGGATCCAAAGGCTTACCAAAAGTGAGAAACAAACCCGGAAGTAGGGGGAACCCCTGGGAAGTTCCGGATGGCCAAAAACTTAAAAATCGGGCAAAGTTTCTTTCTTCTTTTCGATGGACCTGCTAAAAACCAGCAAGCAAATGTCAATGAAAAGTGCCCAAAACACTTTGAAAGTGCCTTTGGAAAACCCAAAAAAAATACCAAAAAATGTACTAAGTTAAATAATTGAAAATGCACTAAAATAACCAAGGAAAGCAAGCTTTCTTTGGGATCTTGGCTTGCCTTTTGGGCAGCCAATACAATGTGCACTTAGATGCTAAATTCATCTCTTTAAACCTTGAAACAAGACTACCTTTAAACAAGCTAAATATTTTCTTTGTAATGCTTGCGAAAAAGGTGATTTGAGCTAGATCTCTTTAAATGGAAATTTGCATGAAATAAATGAGATCTACGTTAACAAGATCTTATTAATTAAATCTATGAACGATTTTACTTTGCAAAATAAATTTAAGCAATAAGATAATAAACGGTAACCAAATTGAGAAAATTTAATTTTAAGGAAGAGGAGAGAGAGTGCTTATTGCTAGAAAAATCTGTCAAGAAAACTTGTTAGTGGAGCACAGAGGGGCACAACCTTCGCAATTTCGTTGGAAATTCAGTGAAATCAAAACTAGATCCACAATCCTTCCAATCATGGTAACCTGAAAGCTAGAAGAACAATCTTGCAGCCAGCCTCATTAGATCTGAAGATACACATGTAAAAAGATAACATAACATGAAAAATAATCTTATTTAACATGTAAATCTTAACCCCTTAAGCATATATAACAAAATAGAAGTAACCTTAGTTACAATGATCTATTCCTATGATTCAAACAATCATTCAGGCAGACAGAAGTTGAGAGCAAAAAATTGAAAAAATAGCAGTTCACCTCAAAAGCAGCATGATAATGGTACTCCACACATGAAAGCACTCCATAATTTAGCCTCCAAAGATTCTCTTTATTCCAACAATAAATGATCAATACAATATTACAGCAATAGCAAGCCTTTCTCCAACAGCTCTAACTAGCTTGAATGAGAGAAAACCAGACTGGCCAAGAGGCGTGCGTGCCTGACTGTGAGAGACAGAGGAGTTGAGGTAGAGATGATCTGAGGTGATCTGACCTTGAATTGAGCTTGAACAAGAGTGAAACTGAAAACCTAATTGCCACCTCTCTCACCAAACCATACCAACCCACTCAGCAAGTGCCAAATCACCCACATGTGAGAGAGAAGGAGAGAGGGAGCAACCTCTAACTCTATGTGAGCTCTCTGACTCCCTCACCAACTAGGACAACTCGTCTTAAACATCAGCCTAACTCGCCTTCAGTGTTGGGAGCCAATAAAACTGATTCCAATCAAATCCGACAAGATTCCACTGATTTAGGAATTTGGGGATTCTCTCAATTTATTAATTATTTCTATTTTTTAATTAACAAATTTGAGATTTTGGAGATTTTTTACTTGAGCAATAAATTTATCACTTAGAAACTTAGGAAAAGTGGGTTTTTGGGTTAAGTGAGTTTCTAAGTTAGAAAACGAGCACCCCCGTGGAAAAATCCAATCCCTAACCACACTTTTATTACGTTTCCAATTTTTCCAATTAGACTATTAAAAAATAACCTAAGTTTACGGAAAAAATTATTTTTACCAAAACTTTAAAAAAAAACTTGGGGGACCTACCACATGTCCATATGACTCAATATTAATGTCTAGCATGTTTATAAACATTGACACATAGACTCTAATAACCTCATAGGCTTAAATACCAAAACGACCACCTAAACTTTGGAGGTATGAGTGAAAAACTCAGAAATTATTAGTCGTTTATTCAACAACAAATAATCTCTTAGGGAAAAAACACTCTGGGCTAGTCAGATTGATATATAAGTCTAGGAGACCGAGTCTTTTACATACTCCACTATGCTAGAACATTTTATTACAACTCCCCCAAGGAGGTATGAACATGTGGTACAAGAAAATTTTTAAAAAAAATCCCAGAAGAGGCCTGGCTGACTTCTGAACTTTGAAGAATGAACAATGAAGCTTGTTCGTTTCATCCAGCTCTCTTGATACCACCAAGTATGACTTAGTGGGTAACATCCATTTTGCAAGCTCCTCCCTAAGGCTATATGGATATTTTTTCCGAATTCCAACTTTTGTCCATAACCTTAAGAACCATTTTGAACATGCCAAGCTCCAAAGAGTATTTTCTTAACATTTGAGATAGTACCATCCTGCTGGCCCACGTTATAAAGATTCCTTTGTTATTGAAGACCACTATTTCAAAAATAAATTGGACAGAGTAATACATAGTATATAGGCAACAAATATGGAAAAACATTGCCATTTAAAGATATTTGAATTTCTTGCAGGAAGACATTAAGAATATACCTAAAAGCATTTGTATTAATGCTACCGTAAGTCCATGGAGATGTCATGTAATATTAATTTTAATATACTGAACGTCCAAAAAGAAACTACTAGTATAAATAGTCCATTATACCTAAAAATTATTTAATCACATTTAAAATTTTAATGCCTTTCTTGTCAGATACAAAATGTTATATGATACAATGTTAGTTTTGGATCAGCAAATTATCCAGAGAAGAAACACACAAGACAAAAGGAAGAAGCTTCTAACCTAGATATTATATAATCAATGCACCCTTAAGTTGTCATAAACTACATACAAATAAAAGGATGGAAGAGTACCGGCAATATCGACCAATGGACTCAAGGCCATTAGTGCCAATGTTGTGACAACCATTCAATTCAAGTCGTCTAAGTTCACCACATCCATTAGCAATTGCAACTAAACTTTGGTCACTTAAAAAGTAACAGTCACTCAAAGAAAGAACATTTAATGTCTTGCAGCCATTTCCTATTGCCTGAAGGCTCCTGCATATGCCCAGTGAACAAAAATAATTATGTGTTTGGGACAAAATCAGTGTTAAGAACAAAATCACATCTACAGCAAACTGCCACAAACTAAGAACTTTTCTACTTATCTCATCTACTGCATTTCCATACATTATTTCACAACTTCCCATTTAGCTCGATATTTTACTGTTCTGTTCAAACAAGGTGGAAATAGATGGTCTGTCCACAGATAAATTGAAGATTTCATATCAAGCATTGTGTTTAATTAATAAGAGCAGCTCATGTCAAGGGTTTCAGAGCTATTCTAGAGAACTGAGTCTGCAACTCTAGCCCCTAAAAGCCTCATCTAGTATGCATTGTGTCCTCTTCAAAGTGCTTCTATGTGCATGTACACACTACACATAAATGAGCTTGTAGTGTATAGTACAATTTATTTTATATGGGTACTAGGTAGTTAATCATCTATTTGTGACATATGGGATGAATAACCTACTTGGGTATGTTGCTTATCAACATAATACGTTAAGTTATGATTCATGAAGTGCTGAATGTCTATGTCTTTTAGCACATTTGAGCATGTTTGGGGTTAGTAACTTCTAAATATATAGCAAATATGGGAATATGACGCTTATGCTTGTTGGGAGGTCTAGTTTATTTTTAAAAGTTGTGACTCATATTGGATGCCACACTATCTTGCAGGTTCATGGTCACAGATCAGATTTGAAATGAAAATCTGGTGCAGGTGCAGTAAAATACCCAAAATTTAAGAATCATGGGTGTGGCAGAATGTTGTTATCATATGTATTGTAGCTGGGCTACCATGATGCAGCAGACTACCTTTTTATTCCAGTCAGTGCCAGTAGCAGATATTTTCAGCACATTCTGACCAGTCATCGTCAGTTAAAGAGAGCCATTTTGAGCAGCAGCATTATCTTATGCCAGGACTTAGTCTTGGATGGTCCGTTGAGATACTTAGTCTTGGATGGTCCGTTGAGATGTACTGGTTGTAGCCTTGGATCAATTGACAGAGCAGATGGTTGCTGGTTTTCCTTTGCCCACACAGTTGGAGTTGGAGACAGGTATATGTGTATAATTAATTAAACTTTTTTTATCATCTTGTTAGCTTTAACTTGGCATAGTAGTTGATATTGGTGATTTGGTATTGCATTGTTCTCATGGGGTTGTCATACTGAGTGGACATATGATCTCAAATGTTACAGACCTTTTTATATGCTCACTACTAACTAGTATCACCCTAAGTCACACGGTTCGGGTTCAGGTTCAGCAAGGATTAGGTTCGGTTCAGGTTCGAATTTTCCAATGAGGTTCGGATGAGGTTCGACAATAGGTTCGACTATATATATATAAACTTTCTTCATATACCCCCCTTAACTAATTTTCTACACCCCATAGCACATAGGATTCAAAGCACTTAGGTCACTATTCATTATTTCATCGTATATACTTGTTGTTTATGACATTTCTGCTCACAGATTTGTGCTTCTAAGAGTAGGTTTTTGTGGTTTAACAACAGATTTACATGCTTCCCACAGCAGTGGTTTGTTCTTAGGGGTAAATCTATGTTCTTGCNCTACAGGTATGATATTTCAAATTACAGAGAGCATTTAATTTATAGACAACATAAATAAATAGAGAGCATTTAATCTATAGACATCATAAATAAATCAAGAGCATTTAATTTTAGACAACATTTTATTTATAGATAACATAAATAAATAGAGAGCATTTAATTCATAGACAGCATAAATAAATAGAGAGCATTTAATTCATAAACAACATAAATATTTAATAAGTAGAGAGCATTTAATTTATTGGTATTGTGTGTGTTTTTTTTTAATTTGATTTTTTTTCTGTAAAAAAATTGAACCTCAAAAAAAATTTCCTTCAGGTTTGCCTTTAGGTTCGGGTTTGGCTTTATGTTCGACATTAAGTTCGGGTTCAACGAGGTTTGAGTTTGGCTTCAGGTTCGACGTTAGGTTCGCCTTCAGGTTCGAGTTCGGCTTCAGGTTCAACATTAGGTTCGTCTTTCAGGTTCTGCGAACCTGAACGAATTTCAAATTTTTTTTCAGTTTCGTCGAACCTCAAACCTCAAGGATTAGGTTATCACCTACCTTATGCAAACTTAGTCTTACCTAGCTATGTTGGTCTCACTTTTCAACGTTCCTCCATCCCTTCATATCTTTCATTATGTGATTGATCCTTGACTTGAACTTTGACCTCTGAGATTGAAGACCTTTCCCCACTTGGATCCCTATGTTGGATAGACCCCATGTTGATTTGTGTTTCAGCTCTGAGTTGTGCAACAAAACTTGCCCAAATCTTGACCCTTCTGGGCTAGGAGCACTCGTTGGTGTTGGGTCCTGAGCCTAGGTGAGTTGGGAACTTGAAGCCTTGACCTCTCTAGTCAGTTGCCCTCGATGTTTGGTCCCGATTGTGGATAGTCCCCCTAGTTGTCCAAAGTGTGTCAGCTAAAACGTGAAGCAAGATGTACTACCATCATTACATGCATTTATGTGCTATATGCTATTATGAAATGCAAGTCCATGAATAAAATTGGGCAGTGTGTTTTTAAACACATTTAAAAGGGCTATGAAATGAAATGTGAAAGGCCTAAAAAGCAGTGGTCAAACAAATGTTAAATCTAAAGACTATTGGCGGTATTATTTAAAAGAAAGTAATAATTATTTCCTCATGGAACCCACAGGTAGTGATGTGAAATGGAGTAAGGGACAACTAATTTTAAGTGTCCCCTAGGATCTCTACGCTACAGTTTCTTGTGTACTCAACGCAAGGGTCCTAGAAAACATCCTCACAAAGTTTGAGTCAAGCTTGGATGTGAACTTATAGACACTTGTTAAAGTTGAATGGACACTCCTCAAACAACGTATTCCATTTGTGAGATACTGTCTTTCCCTATTTGTTATCTATCCTACACACGTCTAACTGGATCCCTAATTCCTCTTTTAGTCTAAGATTTACTGTGTCAAAGTTAACAAGTCATTCCCTTACCGTAGCATGGTTTCATTCACCCCACCCAGCACTAGTTGTTTGGCTAAGTTTGCAAGTGAGCATGTATAAAGGGCTTCATGGGATATCATTTGTTTACTTTAATTACAAGTCTTATTTAAATTGATTTATCACCAATATCATGTTGTTATTGTTTGAGTTGGCTAATAATATGATTAAAAGAGTTATCTTGCATCCGTTATGAACATCTGATTGATCAGTGCACAATTCAGGCTTTATTTTGGTTATTTTGACTTGGTCAAACCTAGTTTGTTTGACCAAGTCAACACAGGTCACGGAGCAGATTTGGCTACATTGGTTCAAGATTGATTATTTGTCATCTATATGCATCCAGTATACCATATCCATACTCACTTTGATGGTTATTGGTCATTATCAGCATTATTAATTTATTATGGTTTATTATTGTTTATTATGGCCATTATTTTATTGTTGGACATGGTTGGAGCTTTCATATGCATTCATGGTGTATTTGTAGTCATCATTAGTGGATTTGGCCTCTTTGATACCACTAGCACACTCAGATCAGAAGCACAATTGGCATCTGTAGTCTATTTTTTACAGTTATGATTCATATCTGATGCCATGCTATCTTGCATGGTGCATGGTCGCAAATCTTATTTGAGAGGCAAATCAAGTGGGGTGCGGCACAAGACCCAAAATTTAAAAATTGTGGGCAAAGTAGTGTGCATGTGTGTGTGTGCTTTCTTGTACACTAACAAAATTGTTGGTGTACATATACATCTAATAGGCTAATTCAATATTGTCAACAAGAAAGAAGTTGAAATCATCATAGTCTAGATGGGGAGAAACATCAGTTTTTATGAAAGTTAGTGAGGGAATCTTGGCCTCCTCAAGCAAAGACTCTACATGAGGCTGATCTAGTTTCACATTAGAAGATTGCTTCTCTTCTCCATCACTGAGTCCTCCACCACAACCCTATCCCAATTCGACACTGCAATCCCTAAACCCTCTATATGAGCAGGCAACCCCTCCAAGAAAAGAGCATCCAAAAGCATCAGGCATAACATAGACTAAGAATCAACACTTAGACTAATCACAAGCTTGCCACCCACGACGCTCAAAATGTCACCCCAACAACAATAAAGGAACTCTTCTCAACACTAGAGAATTTGGCATTCAAGGAATAGTAAATACACAACAACCCAGACTCCACCCTTAATTCTCAAGACGAATTCAAAGGAATGTAATCAGGGGGAATATGCAGCCTTGAATGTCTTCGACAACGATACACATTATCAAATCCATGAATTCTTGTACACCCTCGACTTCTAATCTCCTTATCCCCATTCACATTTGAAACCCTTTGCTTGTTACCAAGATAGTCCACCACAAAATCAAGTTCGCTTACAACTGCATCTATAAGAGTATGGATCATATCCATACATATAGTGATCGCATTCGTATGGTACGATTGTGGATTCTTCCCAACACCTAATCCCTTCTCTCTTCCATTGGTTCCCTCTGGAATTAGTTTTCCTACAAGACATGAAGCAAAACTACTAAAGAATTTTTTAGCTACAATGATAGTACCCTCCCCCAATGTTGTTGTACAGCAATCCCACGTGTTTGTAATACCATGATTCCTATCATTGCATCCACCCTCGGTCACCTACAACCTCCCTCAACCATCCTCTCACCCATGTCGCCACCATTGCCTCACTCCACTACCATAATTGTTTGTCTTCCCATCTCACTTGGCCCTTCGGGTTCAAGGATGAAAACCATCATATATCTTTGTTTTTAAGAACAATACTTATGGGAGCAAGTTGAAGCATTGGTGTAAAATATATATCTTCCTTGTGAGGTGACAGAATATTCAAAAAGCTTTTGGACTACATAAAGATTCATGTATTCTAAGGTTGGAAAATTAACTTGCTAGGTAGTTAATGCATGTGGAGGAAAGGAATTAAGTGAATCTAAAAATTTTGGTGCAAGAATTGTTCCTCCCTACTTAAGTGTGCAACTTGATTATGAGAAATCCCATGAGGTGTACGAAACTTTGTTGAGATAGTAAATTATTGAGACCCATAAATGGACACGCAAGTATGTCCACTAAAGGTTGAAAGATCTAAGAGGATCATTTGGAGACAACTTCTATATGAGTCCCCAACAAACTAAACTTGTCATGCAGAGGAGTTATAATAGTCTGATGTGTCTCAGTGGTTTGGACAACCTCACAAACTGACAATGAGGTACTTTGTTGTAAGATTGTAGGCAGACAAACATGTTGCAATGGAGCTTATCATGGGAGCATTTTCTCCTTAGATTCCTCATGCTTGCTTTTGTTAGAAGATGTTGGAGTATTTTAAGCATGAACATGTGCAAGTGGTGTGACATTACTGCTTCGGATAAGGCAAAAAATGTCAAATGATTTGGAACATGTCATTGTCAAAGACACAAGTGTTGTAACATGGTCATTATGTTGTGCATCATTTTGCCATGAAACCCATTTCGTTGTAGTCTTTGCTTGGCAAGTTGTTTGGGTAGGAAGTAGGAACCCTTACTAACCTTGTTGCTCTTGAAATTCTTTGACCAGTAGTTGGGCTATGTTAACTTCTTGAGAGGATTGAGATTCCTTGGGAAAGCATGTAAAGCCATGGAGAAAGTGCCTTTAATGAGAGGAGTTTGCTAGTCTACAACAGAAATTTCTGAGAAAATAACAAAATATTGTGGATATGGTACTCGAAAAAAAAGGTGATCATCACTAGGACACTATAAGCTTTGAAATTTTGAGAGAGAAACCTGTGGATTACAAAAGAATAATTCCACAAGTTCCAACAAATCCATAGCATAAACAAAGCTAATAGTAAGAAAACTGACAAGAGCGATTATGTCCCATTGAATATCTCAAGTAAAACAGTTGTCACTTGCTCATGAGACTGGAAGGAACGGGCATCATGAAAAACGAGAACTCTAGATCTTCAAATTCTCCACAATCCTCCAAAGTTAATGTCAAGGATTAGACGTTAGAAGTTTCCACTGACACCAACAAAGCACCAAATACTCCAAGAAATACTTTGCCACAAAACAACAACAATAAACATTTGGCCAAGGTTCCTAAAAGCTATAATATGCATCTTACTTTGATGTTTTCAACAAATTATTTGTACATTTGTTACTAAGGGGCAATAAGAGGTCAAAGCAATTTTTAGTATAACTCTGCTTCAAGACAAGGAAAAAGAATTCATGGTTATCTAATGTTGGACTAATATCCCGATGCGTTAAGTAGGTTGACATCGTCAAACCATAAGCTGACTTGTTAAAAAGGAGCTATTGGATGTAGCTTGTTAGGAAAGGTTTGACAAGACATCAAGATGATTATATGAAAATGTCAGACAAAACATACAAATAGATGAGAACTCCAAGTGTTAAGAGCTGTGCATGGTATTTATGTTTTATGAGTTGAGCTTGTTATTTCTACACAAGTTGCTCATTCTAAACCAGCTTGGTATTTCTGCACTTGTTTGTCTTTCTACACCATCTAAGTATATATGTGTGGTATTTTTGTAAGAGTTGGGTCATTCTATGTGTTAATTGTTGTATGCATTTGCATCTCCTCCAGTCCGGTTGCCCCTCAGACTTGATTGACTATGTATTAAGAATCATCCATTTCCTCTCTGCATGAGAGACATCTCTCTAGCCTGCATATTCCACAAGGGTTTCATTTTGTTTGCTTCTCCATCTATGCAAGACTCCAAATCTACACGTGGGCACCCTCACTGTTTGTGTAAACATCCTCCCTTGTCTCTCAACCAACGTGTTCTGGATCTTGTTTGTTGCGACCATCTCCATCAGGTTTGTTATCACATATATAGTAGTCAGGCTACCATATTCTATTTTTCAGATTCAGTACATTTTTCAGCAAAATCCCCTACATATGAGATGTTGAGATGAGCATTTATGATGGATCATTATTTATTTGATGGACTATAGTACTCTCCCATGCCAGGACTAAGTCTCAGAACACTCAGATTTGAGGACTGATGTAGCCATTTAGCCATGTGCAGAGTAGTTAGCAGTGCCCAGATTTGCATCAGTTTTTTCTCATTGGACAGATATTGATTCAGATGGATTATTTGCATGATCATGACTCATCTTATATTATATTGTGTTATGGTTATCATTGCTCTTATACTCATTTTTGTGACATGTATTAGCATTTGGTATCATGATCTGGCGGTCATATAAATATGTGGACTTGGATGTATCTATATTATGTATTGATGTCCCTACTCAAAACTGGAACTTCTTTATCTATACTCATGGGTTTTATCCTCCTTAGGGAGGGTAGAGGTAGTCATTCCTACCATACTTTGGCTCACTAGTGTTGGTTTCATTATTCATTGTCTCCACCCATCCATTACCTTCCAATTATGTTTTAGCCCGACTTACTACTTGACTTGTGGCATAGAGGACCTTTCCCTGCTAGAGCCTTTGTTGGACAAGCTTCCCTGTTTATCTGTGCCTCGGCTCTGAGTTGCCTAGGATGTGTTTTGCTTACCTGAAACAAGTAGTGCTGCCATCAATACAATGTATTTGGAAATGAAATGTATATATATGAAAAAGCCCATTCATGAAAAGTAGTGTTTTTAAACATACATGAATGCAAGGCTAGCCTAATGAAATTGGCTCTAAAAATGTTGCACTGAAATATCTTAAACATTCATGAAAAGTAGTGTTTTTCAACATATGTGAATGCATAAAGCCTAAATGATAAAAGTCCGTATAAAAATACGTGGTTAAAGGCTAAGGAAAATCAAAGGCCCAAAAAGCAATGGTTCCTAAAAGTTATATCTAAAGATTGTTGGCCTTACTTGTATCGAGTTGGATTGTGAGCATTTGTCAAGGTGAGTAAGCACATCTGAAGTAGTTCACCTATTTGTGAGGCACTGCCATCCCCTTTGTTGTTGTTTGTTAGGCATATGGCTATAGTGAGTATCCCCTTTCCATATCCAAAGTGCCACAGTGTTGAATGGGCAGTCATCCTTTAGCCTAACCTTATGAATTTTAGCCTTCACCCTTCACTAGCGAATTGACTACAACTATGAAGTGAGTATAGTCTTGAAACTCTGGTCTGAGTTATAATAAATAAAACCCTATATATGTATTTGGTTGATGTACCGCCAGTGAAGTGATTGCCATTTGTTATGATTGTTACTTAAATGATTTGTAGAGATGTTTTTGCCTTTTAACACTTGCAGCAAATGGATGTCAGCCTGAATTACATTATTGGAATCTGGTCATTTACAGGTTATTATTTTGTCTATTTGATATTGTAGATGATCAGGCAGAGACCTTGAGAGGGTATGAGTATATACCTTAGATGGATTTGGACTTTCTAAAGCCAGTGAGACCACTTGTTTTCAATTTCAGGTACTTATAGAGATGATCAGGCTCATTTTACCTTTCTGGTGCAGTTTTGCTTCACTAGAGGGCAGGTCTGAACAGGGAGATGATTTTGTTGGATCTCCTAGGGCATTGTATGGGGCACAGGGGGTCCGGCCACTTGATTGTGCCATAGTACACCCTCCCAAAGAGCCTGGTGGGCTCAGGTGTACAACGCAGGCACCCTAGGAGGTTTTTTTGGGCATATCACGTTTCCCGAGGCAGATTAAAAAATAATTAAATAGCTACTAAAGAAATCAATTTGGGCTACTGAGGAAAGGAAATGGCATGGGATAAGGTCTGATGATGAGAGTGATGTCTTCCACACCTTCTCTAGCAGTTGCAGCACCTGGATAGGCCCACATCTATTTTTTCGGGCATTTTATATTGTTTTCTGGAGATTTTGGAGGCTCACGATTTCCTCAGGGAGGCACAATTTCACAGTTTAAAAAATTATATTATTTTATTGTGCCATGGGGACACCCAGAGGGAGTCAGTTAACACTCCCTGGACCCACCATGTGCTTCATTTATTTTTTATTGAGTGGGATCCCCTCTCCTAGGGTGATTTAGTCCACTTTTATATTATATTATGATATTCATCCATGTATTGTATGTTGAGCTCATCTCAACCGTCGATTAGAACATTTGTATATTTTAATCTTAGCCACCCATTTTAAAAGTGGTTAGAATTTTGGTTATCTCATTCCTATTTAAAGGAGAGAGCTTCTCATTTGTAATGGGTCTTTGGCTCTTGGATCTGGATAATAGAAAAACTTTTCTTGTGGATATTTCTTGGATCTCCTTTGCATCTGGTGTTCTTAGATGGTGATTGGAAAGTCTTTTGCTTCCTAGCATTTAGGGAATTTTTGTGAGATCTATATATTTTTTCGGGAATCTTTGTCTTGTCTACAGGAGGGAGACATCATCTTGGGCGTTTTTGCAGGGGCTCCTCAACTCGCTTGGATTGGTTTCGCTTGTATCAAGGGGTTTTCATTAGTGTCATTGCAATCTATGATTTCTTCTTGCTATTTTTCTGTAGCATCTTCTTTTTTCTCATGATACAGCAAATTTGATATGGTTGACGTTTGTTGTGCAAGAGAGAGGGCGCATTGACTTCTTGGAGCAAAATGTTGGACATAGAACTCACTCAAAGCTTCTCAAATTGATCGGGATAGCAAAGATCATCATCATCAAGACATCTACAAGGCTTTCCTAGTAAGATCTAGAGGTTAGTACCTTTCTTCCAGATCTCAATCCATTGGCATCTGCTTTCTTGATTTTCACATAAAAATCCCATAATAATAAAAAACCAAAAATATTAAAAAATTAGACCGCTTGATCTCGGGCCAAACCGCTGCTGGGTTTTGTAGATCAGGTCATCCCCTCACCAAATCATTCTCAACGCTGAGCTGAAAGTGACTGGTTTGCCCTAGATCTGAGAAATTTTCCTCACAAACCCTAGCGCTATCCACCATTTTTCTGACTTTTTCAGGATTTGATTTTTCCAGCGAAAATACCTTGTTGGGTTTTTAGATCGGGTATTTCCCAGGTGGGTCTCCTTCAATGCTGGGCAGATAGTGACTCCATTGTCCTAGATCAGACAGGCACTGATCTTCAACCCTAGCGCTACCCCCTTTTTGGCCTCTTTTTCTTGTGATCTGACTTTTCCCTGGTAACTAGGGTAATTTGACATCATCATATCTTTTATCAAGTCTATCTGTCGGTACTAGATAGCCCCAATCTTGTCCTTTCCCTCCCTGCATTGGTTACATTTCCCAAGGCAGCGAATATCTTCACCTATTGCTAGTACCTTAACCCCAGATCTAGTCTTTACTTCGTAGGTCACCTGTGTCCCACTTTGGATCAAGCCTCACACTTCCTAAACCCTAATCCAAAGCCTTGGTTCACCTAGTGACATCATCCATAGATCTAGAGTTTCCATTACCTTACACCTTACATACCTCAAGTCCATTTGATCTGATCAGGTGTCTAGGTTTGATCTCTCCTATCGGGAGTAGATCTGGGTCTTCCCCTTTGTTGTCTTGGGCGAAAATAACATAAAGCAAAGACTGCCTCGATTGGCGTGACAACCATCCATTTGGGAGTCGAGGCAATTTTGTTTCCACCTTCGTAGTTGCTTGTCCCTCTACCGTCCATCCTGGATCCATCTCACATAGGCAACTACAAGGCTGGTGATAACATTTTGGTGTCATTGCCGGGGAGGTAGAGGCCTACCTTGGTTCGACATACCTCACCTCTCCTACAACATTATCCGTTGGTGAACACAGCAATTCGTTCACCTGGCGACTCCACAACGCGACTCCAGTGAGAAGCGAACCCATCCCATAAATCGTAATGAATTCAAATATATTTATCAGACGCATGAAGGAATTAAGTGAAAGTATAAATGAAACTAGAAGGCAAATAAACGAAAGGGATAGATGGAGGTCAAACTACGGGTATGAGGTTGATCTCGAGCATGATTATGGGTATGAATCTAGTTATCACAATCTTTATGATACCAACCAATTTCCTCACCCATGCAATAAAGATTTCCCAACCATACAAGTTTTGTCGTGACTACCCCTGATGAACTTGTAGGTCGACATGAACCTAAGAGTCAATCCTAGTCAAAGCCTTATAGCCAAGTAACCAGAGCTGTTAAGAAACAAGACAAATAGTCTCCTTTTGACTTTTCTGAAATACCGGGGGCACCTCATCCTATGCCAAACGATTACACTAGGAGGTTGCCCCAGTTTAATGGAAATAAGGATATATCTATTGAAAGTCATTTGGATATTCTCTGGGATAACATGGAAATTAGAGGTTTGGACAATGAAGATGTTTATATGCGAGCCTTAGGAGAATCCTTGTGAGGGGATGTTCAACTATGGTTTAATCATTTAGCAACAAAATCCATTAATAAGTATGACATGTTCACATATTTGTTAATAGATAAGCGGGGTAGGAACACTGATAATTCTTCAGAGTGTGAATCTAGCAATGATTATAATCAGTATATTGGCAATTTGCTTTCTCAATTGGATCATTCCTCTCCTGAAATGTTCCAAATTATGAGCGTGCCTGCAATCCATAAGAATGTTACAGAGTACTTTGAGGATAATGTTTCAAAACCTCATGCTGAAACTAAGAGGAATATCAATCAAATCATAGAAGATACTCTGTTCTTATTACCTAAAGCAGTCACAGAGCAAATTTTGGATTTAATCCGTGGAAGGGAACCCAATAATCACCATCAAGAAGCATCCATAGTTGAGCCTTCCATTTGTTAGTCCATTGAAGAGCCTTTAGAAGAGGAACTCCATAGTCCTTGCCTAATTGACGATAATTTGAGTAAGTATTCAAGCCATCTGAATCTAGATTCATACTTTGATGAAATCAATCAAACTTCCGTTGAAGAGCAATCTTGTGGTCATATTGTGATAAAAGAGCACGCCTGTAAGAGTAATAGGGAAACTGAAACGGAACTTATTGATGTTTGTCCTTATCTAGAACTGAAAGAAGAACAATCACATGATGATACGATTGTAAGTGAACTTGATCAAAAACATTGCAATGAGGATCCTTGTCCTGATAGTATCGATAGAATTCTTCATCCGATCCTTCATCAGAATATGTTGGTTCAATATGTGGATACTGGCCTTGTTTCAAATCTTGAAATCACTCCTGGAATTAATTTAAAAGCTCTTTCCTCTCATCAAATTCCGAGATCAATTATTCCAAGTCTGGGAGAAAATTTTCAATCCACCCTCCCGTCCCAACCTTTCGAGTCTTCTTGTATGGGTTTGTCTTTTAACCAAGTAGTTACTTTCGAAATCTTTAATCAAGAGTTTAAGCATTATCACGTAATTGGGGAAAAGGCACTTCATGTCTCTTCTCAATCATCTGTAAAGAATAAAAATTTTCAATTTATAAATCTGTATTATGGATGGTTGGAGAAGGTGTATTAAGATCAATTTCATCTTTTCCCCATTTTTAAACAACAAATGGGTTTGATCTCATTCACAGTTTCATTACATTACAACTTGTCCCCATTTGATTCTCTCATTTCTTTTGGAGTGAATAGAACTGAATGTCCTAGTAGGGTAGAGGACAAGAGATTTTGAGGTACTCAAACGCTCTATTCAGTAGAGCACTTCTCCCAGCTGGAGCCAGATGTTATCACATATATAGTAGTCGGGCTACCATATTCTATTTTTCAGATTCAGTACATTTTTCAGCCAGATCCCCTACATATGAGATGCTGAGATGAGCATTTATGATGGATCATTATTTATTTGATGGACTATAGTACTCTCCCATGCCAGGACTGAGTCTCAGGACACTCAGATTTGAGGACTGATGTAGCCATTTAGCCATGTGCAGAGCAGTTAGCAGTACCCAGATTTGCATCGGTGTTTTTCTCACTGGATATTAATTCAGATGGATTATTTGCATGATCATGACTCAGCTTATATTATATTGTGTTATGGTTATCATTGCTCTTATACTCATTTTTGTGACATGTGTTTGCATTTGGTAGCATGATCTGGCGGTCATATAAATATGTGGACTTGGATGTATCTATATTATGTATTGATGTCCCTACTCAAAACTGGAAGTTCTTCATCTATACTCATGGGTTTTACCCTCGTTAGGGAGAATAAACGTAGTCATTCCCACCATACTTTGGCTCGCTAGTGTTGGTTTCATTATTCATTGTCTCCACCCATCCATTACGTTCCAATTATGTTTTAGCCCGACTTACTACTTGACTTGTGGCATGGAGGACCTTTCCCCGCTAGAGCCTTTGTTGGACAAGCTTCCCTGTTTATATGTCTCTCGGCTCTGAGTTGCCTAGGATGTGTTTTGCTTACCTGAAACAAGTAGCGCTGCCATCAATACAATGTATTTGGAAATGTATATCTATGAAAAAGCCCATTCATGAAAAGTAGTGTTTTTAAACATACATGAATGCAAGGCTAGCCTAATGAAATTGGCTCTAAAAATGTTGCACTAAAATATCTTAAACATTCATGAAAAGTAGTGTTTTTCAACATACGTGAATGCATAAAGCCTAAATGATAAAAGTCTGTATAAAAATACGTGGACAAAGGCCCAAAAAGCAATGGTTCCTAAAAGTCATATCTAAAGATTGCTGGCCTTACTTGTATTGAGTTGGATTGTGAGCATTTGTCAAGGTGAGTAAGCACCTCTGAAGTAGTTCACCCATTTGTGAGGCACTACCATCCCCTTTGTTGTTGTTTGCCAGGCATATGGCTATAGTGAGTATCCCCTTTCCATATCCATAGTGTCACAGTGTTGAGTGGGCAGTCATCCTTTGGCCTAACCTTATGAATTTTAGCCTTCACCCTTCACTAGCAAATTGACTACAACTATGAAGTGAGTATAGTCTTGAAAGTCTGGTCTGAGTTATAATAAATAAAATCCTATATATGTATTTGGGTGATGTACCGCCAGTGAAGTGATTGCTATTTGTTATGATTGTTACTTAAATGATTTGTAGAGGATGTTTTAGCCTTTTAACACTTGCAGTAGATGGATGTCAGCCTGAGTTACATTATTGGTATCTAGTCATTTACAGGTTATTATTTTGTCTATTTGATATTGTAGATGATCAGGCAGAGACCTTGAGAGGGTATGAGTATATACCTTAGATGGATTTGGACTTTCTGAGGCGAGTGAGACAACTTGTTTTCAGTTCTGGGTACTCACAGAGATGATCAGGCTCATTTTACCTTTCTGGTGCAGTTTTGCTTCACTAGAGGGCAGGTCTGAACAAGGAGATGATTTTGTTGGATCTCCTAGTGCATTGTACCCAGCATAGGGGGTCCAACCACTTGATTATACCATAGTACCCCCCTCCCAGAGAGCCTAGTGAGCTCAGTTTGACAACACAGGAACCCTAGGAGGTTGTTTTGGGCATATCATGTTTCCCGAGGCAGATTAAAAAATAATTAAATGGCTACAGAAAAAATCAATTTGGGCTACTGAGGCAAGGAAATGGCATGGGATGAAGTCTGATGATGAGAGTGATGTCTTCCACACCTTCTCCAGCAATTGCAGCACCTGGATAGGCCCACGTCTATTTTTTCGGGCATTTTATATTGTTTTCTGGAGCTTTTGGAGGCTCACGATTTCCTCAAGGAGGCACATTTTCACGATTTTAAAAATTATATTATTTTATTGTGCCATGGGGACACCCAGAGGGAGTTAGTTAACACTCCCTGAACCCACCATGTGCTTCATTTATTTTTTGTTGAGTGGGATCCCCTCTTCTAGGGTGATTTAGTCCACTTTTATATTATATTATGATATTAATCAATGTATTGTATGTTTGGCTCATCTCAACCGTCAATTAGAACATTTGTATCTTTTAATATTAGCCACCCATTTGAAAAGTGGTTAGGATTTTGGTTCTCTCATTCCTATTTAAAGGAGACAGCTTCTCATTTGTAATGGGTCTTTGACTCTTGGATCTGGATAATAGAAAAACTTTTCTTGTGGATATTTCTTGGATTTCCTTTGCATCTAGTGTTCTTAGATGGTGATTGGAAAGTCTTTTGCTTCCTAGCATTCGAGGAATTCTTGTGAGATCTATATATTTTTTCGGGAATCTTTGTCTTGTTTACAGGAGGGCGACATCATCTTTGACGTTTTTGCAGGGGCTCCTCAACTCGCTTGGATTGGTTTCACTTGTATCAAGGGGTTTTCATTAACGTCATTGCGATCTATGATGTCTTCTTGCTATTTTTCTATAACATCTTGTTTTTTCTCATGATACAGCAAATCTGATATGGTTGACGTTTGTTGTGCAGGAGAGAGGGCGCATTGACTTCTTGGAGCAAAACGTTGGACATAGAACTCGCTCAAAGTTTCTCAAATTGATCGGGATAGCAGGGATCATCATCATCAAGGCATCTACAAAGTTTTCCAAGTAAGATCTACAAGTTAGTACCTTTCTTCCAGATCTCAATCCATTGGCATTTGCTTTCTTCATTTTCACATAAAAATCCCATAATAATAAAAAACCAAAAATGTTAAAAAATTAGACCGCTTGATCTTGGACCAAACCGATGTTGGGTTTTGTAGATCAGGTCACCCCTTACCAAATCTTCCTCAACGCTGAGCTGAAAGTGGTTGGTTTGCCCTAGATCTAAGAAATCGTCCTCCCAAACCCTAGCGTTATCCACCATTTTTCTAACTTTTTCTGGGATCTTATTTTTCTGGCAAAATACCTTGTTGGGTTTGTAGATCGGGGTATTTCTCAGGTGGGTCTCCTTCAACGTTCGACAGATAGTGACTCCATTGCCCTAGATCTGACAGGCACTGATCTTCAACCCTAGCACTACCCGCTCTTTGGCCTCTTTTTCCTGTGATCTGACTTTCACCTGGTAACTCGGGTACTTTGACATCGTCATATCTTTTATCGAGTCTATCCATGGGTACTAGATAGCCCCAATCCTATCCTTGCTCTCCCTGCATTGGTTATGTTTCCCAAGGCAACGGATATCTTCACCTATTGCAAGTACCTTAACCCCAGATCTAGTCTTTACTTCATAGGTCACCTGTGTCCCACATTGGATCAAGCCTCACACTTCCGAAACCCTAATCCAAAGCCTTGGTTCAACTAGTGATATCATCCATAGATCTAGGGTTTCCATAACCTTACACCTTACGTACCTCAAGTCCATTTGATATGATCTGGTGTCTAGGTTTGATCTCTCTTATCGGGAGTAGATCCGAGTCTCCCTCTTTAATGTCTTGGGCTAAGATAACATAAAGCGAAGACTACCTTGATTGGCGTGACAGCCATCCATTTGGGAGTCGAGGCAATCTTGGTTCCACCTCCGTAGTTGCTTGTCCCTCTATCGTCCATCCTGGATACATCTCACATAGGCAACTACAAGGTTGGTAATAACAAGGTTCATTGTGTGCAGCCTATAATGTGGGAGTATTGTTGAAAACCCTAGTGTGCTATCGTGTTGGGAGTGTTTATAGTGTGGAATGTGCTCCCGCTGACCTCCATATTGTTCCAATGTTGTGCTCATATTCTAATGTGTTAACCCTATTCTATTGATGTGTATCTCTATAGTGTTACTTAGTGCAACGATTTCTCTTCTTGAATGTGTTGAACACAGGGCCACCTATCTACATTGAAAACTGGTATTGATATCATTGATATAGCTACATCGGATGGAGTCGCTACACTTGTGAAGACTGGACATCTTTGGTGCAAACTATCACTGCAAATTGTTGATCAATGGTGCGTTGAAGATTGTGTTGCGACCTGTGTCGTGTTATTTGGCATCCACATGAAGCAGCAATGGAGTTGTGCAACGATTAACCTGCCAAAGTTTGGTTGTATATTGCCTCTCTAGTGAGTTTGAGTCTATGCATCATTTCTATGTAGTTGCCTTTGTGACCTGTGCGCATTGGAAGAGTGAAAACAAGAAAAAAGTTGGGACTCCTCTCCTTCGGTTCTATTGCTTCATATTATTTTGGTTTTGCAACTGTATATTATTTTTTATTGAAGTGATTAAAGACTAGAACATAGAGCTGGTTGATTACCAAGAGTTAACTTGAACCCTAAGTTGGTGTGAAGAGCGTGGAGACTGTGTGGTGTCCCTTGAGCTGCCCATGCGTGCAATAAAATGAGACCATTGTAAAGAGGCCAGTTGGTGCGTGAGACCATTTTAGAGAAGAATGGAGCTATGTGTTTTCCCTGTGCGTAAGAACCATTGAGAGTTGCGCTATCCCATGTTTCCTCTATGTGTGGAGTGGAGTTGCTTGTGCAGTCGTAATGGCACACGATGTGGTCTTGACCATTGATGCATTATACGTTGATTGCTACATTTTATGTTGGTGATCTCGATATCCACTGGGCCACTTCTCCATGAAGACTTGTGTGTGTAGACACTTGCATACATAACCCTAATCTACGCTTGAAGACCAGAAAGCTTGCATTTTGTTGACTCAACCTATGTGCTATGAAGGTATCACATCTTGCCAAGAGACCCACGATAAAAACCACATTGTTGCATATCACATTGTGAACTATTTTTGCATATCGTTGAGAGGAGACCCCACCAAGGGACTGCGTGAGCAAATTGCAAACATCCCCTCGACCTCTAAGGAGTGGACATTGATACCTCTGCATTGGGCATTAAAGGGAGATTTTGTGAGGGAGCTGCATGAAGTAGCTGGTGCAAAAGGAGGTCGCGTGAGCTACGTGGAAGTCCTCTCTTCAGAGTTGCGTGAGGGCATTTCTTTCTACGTGCTATCACAATCAAGGCAAGGTGCAACTGAAAGTCGAGGTGAACTTTTAAGAGGAGAATTCCAATAATCGACATCTAGAATTCCAACAAGCAACTGAATTGAGGCTCTTCACATGCATACAATTGAAGTGTTGAAATGGTTACTAGCAGTTGCGCGCCGTATCCGTAACTATGCACTCTCTATCTTAAATGTGTTTAAGTATTCTCTCCTTTTTTGCAAACGTGTAACTACAAGAATTTAAATGTGGCCTGTGTGAGAAACCTCTGTTTGGAGCTGATTTAATTCTATATAGCCTTTTATTTTTATAGGAATTTCACAATGAAGTCATCCAACTGCACCGGTATATTCACAATTGTTCTAATTTTGGTTGTATGAACTCACAATGAGTGTCAACTTAAGTTGCACGAAACGGTGAAACGTCTAGAAGTTTCTGAAGCGGGGATAGTAGGAAACGCAACCTTCCAAAAATGGAAACACTGGGGGAAACGTCCTATATATATATATAAAGAGAGAGAGAGAGAGAGAGAGAGAAACGTCTAGAAGTTTTTGAAGCGGGGACAGCAGGAAACGCGACCTTCCAAAAATGGAAACGCTAGGGGAAACGTCCCATATATATATATATATATATATATAGAACACATTATCTTGCAAGAAAACAATAATAGCACACAAAAAAAAAACATTTTAGTAGGAAAACCATGACTCTATCATTGATTACATATAAAACACATTATCTTGCAAGAAAACAATAATAGCACACATAAATGACATTTTAGTAGGAAAACCATGACTATATCATTAATTATATATACAACCGTGTAACTTATAAAAATGGAAAAGAACCAATTTTTGAGGCCATTTGAGGGACTTGCAGTCTTCTTGGTTTCCTATACAGGCCGAAAAAAGGAAGAAATGATGTCGAAACGCCACCCACACGAACTGAAACACTACTGAAACACCGACGGCCATAACGTATGGCGTTTCACAATTGCGAAACATTGTACAGTACGATCGCCGACGTTTCGGGAAGTTTTTGGTGTTAAAGATAGTGCAGCTGCGAGACCCATTCTCAGGGAGGATGGTACCCTAGTCAGTTAACTAAGGTAGAGTAAGACCCTAGAAGGTACCCTAGGGCCCCCAGTAGTTTCCTAGGGTTCTTGGTCTGGGACCAAGCAAGTTGATGCCATGGCAAAGTCCCTAACATATGGTTAGGGCCCCTATATGTCTCTACGGTAATCTGGTCTGGGACCAGGCAGTTTCTTGGACACGATGTCCAAACAGATCTTGCAGGTTCAGACAAAGACTTCCTGGTCTAGGACTAGGCAGATTCTTGGTCTGGGACAAAGCAGTTCCTGCAGGAGCATTCCTGGTCAGTTAACCTGGTGAATCTTGGTCAAGTTGACCAAGATGATGATGGGTGATGTCCTCTCTCCTATTCGGTTATTCCTAGGTTGTTTCTCAAGGGACTGGCCACCCCTTGATGATGTCCCTAGCACCTAACCCTTAGGAGAAGTATTAAGGACCAAAGGATCACATCATCCAGTTTGGATCTTCTCCTGATACAGTGATGATAAAAATAAATATGGAACACATGTGACAATATACCTTGAGAGAAAAAAGTTTAAATCCTTGGTCTTGTTGGTCCTATAGGCAAAAGGGGTTGTTTGTCCACCTTTATGGTACACCTTGGTCTTCTGAGTATGAGGGTTGTCTTACCTTCTTATTATGACCCCTTTCTATCTTACTTGGTCCTAGCACTCTTATTATGTGTACCTTTAGCATGATGACTTTTATTTTATGGTTTTTATTTTTGGACCATTGGTACCCTATCCTAAGTCAACTTAACTTTATGGTTTTTATTTTTGGACCATTGGTACCCTATCATAAGTCAACTTAATTTTATGGTTTTTATTTTTTGACCTTTTAATTTTATGGTTTTTATTTTTGGACCTTTGGTACCCTATTCTTGATAACGTTCCTAAGACTTGGGGGTTTCCTAAGTGACCTCTCTAAAAGGCTTGTCAAGATTATAAATTAAGTCCTCTCCTCCATTCCACATGTATGTCTTGACAGAGAGAAGTTTAGATATGATTCCTTGCTCTAAGGTTCGTTGTTGATGGTTTTGTGTGACGCCTTGACTAAGGCTTGTTGCTGCTTGACGCCTTGGGTTCTTGTTACTCTTGAATTGAGGTTGTGACCTGTGTGTGCCCTCTAGGGCTGAACCGTGACCTGCCTAATCCGTGGACTATGTATGATGGTTGGGCCGTGACCTACCTGATCCGTGGATTGTGTATTCTAGCTTAGCCGTGACCTGCCTGGTTAGTGTGACTGTGTCTCTATTGAGCATGACTGTATCTCTGTTGAGTATGACTATGTGCTAGCGTGATTGTGTCTTCTCTGTTAGTGTTACTGTGTGTCTTTGTCTCTCTGTTGGGAATGACTGAGTGTCTCTATTAGGCATGACTGTGTATCTCTGTTGGGTATGACTATGTGCTAGTGTGACTGTGTATCTCTATCTCTCTGCTGGGCATGACTGTGTGTCTCTGTTGGGCATGAGTGTGTCTCTCCGCTGGGCATGACTAAGTGTCTCTCTGCTAGTGTGACTGTGTTTCTCAGCTGAGTTGTGACATGTCTTTGCCTTCTTAAGAAGTGTTGCTAAAGCCTGATTAAATGATTGAAGTTTATCCTCGTGTTGATTAAGGATCTGAGGCCTGTATCCTTACTGCTATAACCCTCTTAAGCTCTCTCTCAAGATATGTCATTTCTCCATCCAGGTGACTTATCCCTTCGGTGACAAGATCATAACCTAAAAGTATCTGAGTATAAGGCTAATCCAAAACAATACTAGATTAGTATTGTTATTGTTCTTTACTGTTGTTATTTCATGTACATTATTATTGTTTTGTTTCATCAATTATAATATGGTTACTGTACATGGCATGTGGTAAATCATCTCAAGGACCAACCTTAACGCAGTGACCAGTGGAGTGTTAAAGTTGAAAGAGATGAAAATTATGTTTGAATTTTTTGCAGCAATACTATTCTGAATCTAGCTTTGTTTCACAATTATGTTTATGCATTAAAGTATATTTTTATGTCAAATCCTAACCTAACCCTAAACTTTAACATCTGGTACCGGTACGCCTATTACCTAGGTGTTTCCCGCAAATTAGGTGTCAACTCTAGGTCAATGTGCATAAGATGCTTGAACTAAAGTCTTGATAAAAATCACATCTTTGTGATAAATGGTTTAAACTTTAAAGGCATCTTTGCAAAATATTTTGAAGCATGTTGCTTCCAAGATAGTTGCTTCTAATGTAAATAATTGCTCCTAAAGCAGTTAGACTAACCACTCTTACTCAATGTCCAAAGAGGTCTTTCTTTCTCTTTCCTCAGAGAGGTATTCTAAGCTTTTGTAGATATTTTGTACTAGCTGATTGAAGAGAAGACAATCCACATGTTTGGACTAAGTCCAAAAGAACAGTATTTTTATTTGCAAAGATTATAATGCAGCAATCGCAAGGAAGAAATTCTATTGTGAGGAACAATTGGTTGACAGTACTGAGCTTCCAAAGAAGATTTGGGATTGATTTGGTGTGCCCATTTGAAGGATCCAAGCAAGTTTGCAGCTTGTTGCTACAGCTGTTCCAAAAGAACAGGTTGTATTGCAATCCAAAATCATCATCACTCAAGAACTAAGGTAAAAGCATTCTTTCTAAATATCAACTCAGTTTTAGATTCAGCTTCAAAATCATAACTTGCAAACAGTCAATTTTGTAAGTTTCTTGTATTTTTTATACTTGCAGTAGTCCTTGTGCAAGTGTCAACTTAGTGAATTGAATTAGGTTGAAATGTACTCTGGTGCATTCTCGTGAGATTGACACCCTTCATCTTCTGAGTCTTGTTTGTAAAAGGGTGGAGTTGCAAGAAGCCCTTCTCCATTTGAGTGAGTATTCAATTTATCAATGGCGAGAATGAATGGTTTAGTAGAGTCACTGAACACTCTACTATTTCTACAATCGACAACAATGTCATGATCGACAAGAATACACTCATTCACATTCAAGATTGTGTAAAAGAATCACATACACTTGAGTTTTTACAGGTTGAGTTGCAGCTTCTATGAGAAGAAACACATTCTAAACTTGTTCATGTTCAAAACAATCCTCTCTATGATCTCGTTCAGCAGCCTACATAGAATGACGCCACTTTAGAAACAGATAAGCAAATCAGTGGCCCCACATGAGAAGTGAAAGAAAATGAAGATGAAGACATGCATACAGAGGATCTGCTTGTTCTTTCCAATCCCGTCATCAAACCATGGGAAGAGATCGGCCATAACAAGCACAAAACTGGTCTTGGATACGACAATGAAGTGACAGTTCACATTCTTGATTTCTCCAAGCCAATTCAATTTCATAGTATTGGATTCCTCAACAAGAGTTCATCTTCATCCACATCATTTCAGAGTTCGAAATGCCAACATTGTGATCGAGTTGGCCACATGTAAGATCAGTGTTTTGATCTTCATCCTTGCAAGCATTATGGAAAGCACACCCATTCTTCAAACACATACTTCATTCTGAAGAAACTTGCAAGAAAGAAGATTCACTATGGATGGATTGCTTCTTAGCAACATTGTGATCGAGTTGGCCACATGTAAGATCAGTGTTTTGATCTTCATCCTTGCAAGCATTAGGGAAAGCACACCCATTCTTCAAACACATACTTCATTCTGAAGAAACTTGCAAAAAAGAAGATTCACTATGGATGGATTGCTTCTTAGCAATGGTCGTCAACAACCAAGAAGATATATATGTCATACCAAATAGTTCATTCACGAGTATTGACACATCTTGCAGTTGAGACATTCTCTTCTCCTCACATTGTTCCTGACAGGGAGGGATGACAAACCGTCAGAAACAAGTGAGAGAGAACAAGCAAGCCTTTGTTAGATCCAAATCCTTGATCCCTCCAAACCCAGAGCTATAACTAGAGCCATGACTATCCATTTAGTAGAGTATTGCAACAAATTTTACTAGCCTTTCAGAATGTTCCAAAAACCTCTGAGCCTTCGAGCCAAGTTCGAGAGTTTGTGGTCATCCTTAAACCACCTTCATGGTTCATGATTTGTGGTCATCCATAACCACAACTTTAAAGCTGCTAAATCTATCAGTTTGTGGTCCGCTTAAAACCCACCCATTTAGTAGAAGCCTCCATCTTTTGCTATCCCTTTTGGTTTGTGGTCAGCCAAAACCACTACTTCAAAGAGCACTTATATTTAGCAGGAGATGTCAGCTTCTGCTAACTTTGCAAATTCAGATTGTCAAGTTGGAGATGTTCAACCTTTTGCAGCCATCTTTCTCCAGATTTCAGCTGTCCTTTTCTGGACTCATATATACCCCTTTGGATTAAGGGGGGATTGTTGGGCACCTAATCCTTAGGGTTAGGCATATTATCCTATTATTGTATTACTATTCACAATATTGTTGAGAAAAACAAGTGAAGCATCATAGGTGAATAGGAAACGTCAAGAGTCGTCCAAGAGACGCCTTGGAAGATGAAACCAAGAGTCATTTCTCATTGTATTTTAATTTATATGTACATTGGCTAATGAGAAAACACACGTCAATTATCTTTCTTTGTGGCTCCTTATGTTATTAACTTATTTGGCTTTGTGTTTTAGCCAATCTGCTTGTGTGCCCATTGGGCATCTTAACATTCACAAAAATAATTTTATTTAAGGCAAACATTGGCCCCGATACCTTTTCAAGAGATGTTGCTAGCTATGTCACAGGGTTCGGCGAATTTCTTCCATGAAATTCGAAATTCGACGAACTTTATCAAAAAAATAAAATTCGTTTCAGTTCGACGAATTTCAATGTCGAACTCAAAGGCGAATCGAATTGAACTTCAAAGAAGCGAACTTCAATGAATCGAATCGAATCAAATTTGAATGTTAAAACGGATTTTAAGGCAAATTGCGATGAATTTAGGGTGAATTTCATCGGATTTCAAGGCAAATTTCGAAAAAATTTAGGGTGAATTTTCATTTTTAATATTATTTATTTATTTTACCTAACCCTACTATCCTCATGCCTCCACTTTCATCTTTTCATCTGTCGGTTTCTGCATTCTCTTCTCATTTCATTCGTCGATTCCCGTGTTCTCTTCTCGTTTGCTTCACAACCCATTCACTTCTCCCGAGTCCCCTGCTCGCTGCCAGCAGCCACAGTCTCGAATCCCTTGCATTCAGCATTGCGCACCAACCGTCCAACACCATTGCTCAGTCAGATTGGCACAGTGCACAAATGAAATAAACATAAAAAGAATGTGAAATCGGGAGAACCAAAAATATAGTAGACTGTAGATGTATCATTAAGGTGACGCCGTCACTTCGGTAGGTATCGCTAGATGACGCTGCCACTTCAGTCGGGTGTGCATGCATCATTGAGCATAATGATAAATCTGATATATTTTCTTTGATTTCTTAGCCATTTTATTTTAATTATATATATATATATATATTGGAATTTTTTTATATTGGCGAACCTAATGCCTAACCTTGTAAAAAAATTCGAATTCGAAGCGAATTTTAAGGTCGTCGAATTTGAATTCGAACCCAAACCATGTGACATAGGTTGCTAGCAAAGATCTTTCGAAAATGGGGCAAAGAGCTCAAAGGGACCATTTTACTGAACACATTAAGAAATTTGTCTATTTGATCCTGGAGAGTTTTGAAGCATACTCATTAAAGCTTTCGGAATTTATTTGGTTCACTCCATATTTACAATATCATACTCATCAAATAGCATTTGGCCAAATGCATTTCATAGCATTTAAGACAAAGAAAAATAGTAATAAAGTAAAATACCCTAATAAAGCAAAGAACGGAAGAACAACGCTATTAAACTAGGCTAAAAAAATACAAACATCCCTGGAAAACATACCAACTGGAAATGGAAGCAGAAGTGTCACGGACAATACTCGATTGCATTCTTAAATTGCCACAAATTCAGCAGCCCAGACAACGAAAAGAAGAATTTATCAGGCAAATAGAAGAAGACAAGGAAACTAAAGCCACACAATGAATTTCATGTATCCCAATTAGACTTTATTTGTCTAGTCAGGAGGCAAATAAGTTATAACAATAATTACGGGTCCAACAAAGCTTCAAATTGATGTCTGGAATGGTAAAGAAGCCTAGGCGGACTTAATCATCATATGATATATTTAAACAAAAGTTATAATGAAAAGAATAGCTGGAATATTGTAGAGTAAATCATTCAGGAAGAATTCTCCCTCACATGCAGGATGGTTGTAGAAGCTCTCTCCCTCTCTCGCTGTGTGTGTGTGCATATTGACTCTTGAGTGCATAGAGAATGGCTTAGACTCAGCAAAATGCTTATCAATCAGATAAAACTATACTGGCTTAGTCTTCATTGCATCTTAACAAACAGTGCATTGAGTACTACAGCAAAATATTTATATGTTCTGCATTAACCCAAATCCTGATATAACACAAATCAATGGTCTCGTAACCCCGAACAGGGTATATTATGAAGGTTAAAAATTTTCCAAGGGACTAATTACATCAGTGAGAAGATTAAGCATATTAATTTCCTAACAGAAAAGTTAATTAGCTTTAAGACAAGGTGATGCAGAAGTGCAGAAGAAATTTACCTGTCTGTATATTTCTGGAAACTGCATAATATAAGTGTCTTCAGTGAGATACAGAATCGACCCACGGCTTTTAAGGTTTCATCTGTGACATTTACACACTGTAAGTGCAAATATTTTAAAGAGGGGCAACCCTGAGCTATTGCCAACAATCCAACATCATTAACAGACTCAGAATCCAGAGTTAATTTTTCGAGACAGTGACAGTGGACTCCAACAGCTTCCAGAGTTCTATCAGTTATCCTTGCACATGCTGCAATGCCAAGAGATTTCAGTGTCCTCGAACAGCCAATCGCAATTGCTGTCACACCTCTGTCTGTCAAACCCTCACAAAACCGAATATTCAAATCCTCGAGTTGTTTGCATTGTTCTCCTACAGCAGTAAGACCTTGATCACCTATATAGCAACCCTGTACCACAAGTTTTGAATTCAGCCATGACTTATCTATAGATGTTTGTATGAAAAAAGTTTGAAGAAAAAAAAACGAGGACAAACATGTGCATGTCCAAATTCCAAACACTAATTCATAGAACAAATATTCAGTCAGTTTTAGACTTAACATTGGTTACTTGAATACGAAAGAGAGGAAAGTTTGGATTTGGTATTCACGCATTCCAACCCCCATATTCTTTGACATAAAAACCCAAATACAGAAAACACCCTTGTAAGATATCAAACTTGGAGCTGTAAAATCCCAACTTAGATATGTCCCTAGAGACCCTTTCTTTGAGAGATATCAAGCACGGTTCAAGCAAAGCATCCAGAGCTAGACTTTCCAATGTTACATAGTTCAAATATATTACATGAGTATACACTGTGTATGGCTGGATGTGTGTTTGTGTGGGTGTGTGAGAGAAAGAACAGAATCAGATAGATAAGATGATTCTATCAATATTCAATGAATGATCAAAAGGTAGATCATTGTATTATGGGATTGAAGAAGAAAAGAACAATCAATTATAACTTGTAAGCTTCTGTAGGACTGCCTAAGGCTACTCTGAAATATAAAGTAATCTAAACTAACAAATTTGAGACAAAAACATGAAAGGGCATGATCAAGTAATGTCAGAAAAAAAGAAGGAAGAGGAGCAGGGGCTCAATATAACAGTGTGACCCTCGCTCAATATCAACACCATAGATGGGAATATGAGCAGAGTTGAAAGAAAGAGAAGGAGCACCCTTGTCCCTATCAGTGACCGAGAAGGAATTGATGCAAATCCTAATGATGTCATCTCAAGAAACTGGAGAGGATCCAATGGGCATGGGTTGTGATTCGTGAGATCGTGAGCAGGCTCAGCCATCCACTGAAGATTCCTAACACTCAAAGCCATCGAAAAGAATATGGTAATGGAACACTAACGGGCTATGCTTTGTGAGGGATGAGTCTAGCACAGAGGTCTCATAGAGTTGGCATGCATGTCAACAGTGGAATCTGAGCTTAGAGTCATATCGTCTTCAAGCCTTAGCAAAACGCTAGTGGGAACTAGTCCATTAGCAACAACTCCAAAGGGGATGTTAGATCTAATTGATCAAGAAGTTGATATTGCATGTGTTCTAAAAGTCATATACTGTCATTTGCCATCAAGATCGAGGGGAATAAAGAAGCAATCAAAGTAACAGGGTTTGTCTTGGGTGGGCAACATAGAATCTATCCCGTGAGATCTAGTACCTCCCTTAGAAATAAAGCTATACACATTTGGTCCAGATACCTAAAGAAAGTACAAAAAGATCCTCATGATTTCTAGTAGAGGCAATGGAACACCCCCCTGGTCTCACAGTATATCCAGCATTGAATGATAACACTTCCTCTTACTCAATGTCCTATAGGTGATAGACCTGACAAATCCTCACATACTTTGAAATGTTGTGGTCTATCTCAACCTGGAGTCGATGCAAACAAACTCGAAATTGGCCTAAAGGAATCTTGAGGATGTGCATCCAGTGCTTCAAAATACACTTGGGGCTTGATTGCACCAAGAGAAGTGACATGCATTTTACAGCGTAGTATGGATGAGAAATGCAACATAACATAACACAAATGAACTAAAAAGAAAGAAAATTTGAGATCCATAATTTAATAAGGAAAGAAAAAAGACTGGAAAGAAAGGGAAAAAAAATAAGCAGACCATTCTAATAAAAAAGAGTCTACCATAATAATAATGAAAATATATATAATAATTAAATAAACTAGAATAGATCTATCATAAACCATATTTTTAAAGCAATGAGAATTAAGTGCCTTGATTTTTTTTATCCCTCTCACTACTTAATAGCTCTGCAGTTAAAATGGATCCATGTGGGTAACAAGCCCATCCCACAATTGTATGAAGTGCTCAAAATTGGAAGCCATCTTAGGACCAAGGTCCTCAGCAAGGACACTCCAAGTGACTTGTATGTATCATTTGTAAATGTCCTCCACTCTGTTACCGAGTGATCTTGCCCTTTATCTACAAAGTCCAAAAGCAGGTGCAAGCCTAAGGATAACTCAAGAGGGCTATCACTATCACCACAATAGCAGTTCTTCTCGCTGAAGGCCAGTTCTTCTCCAAAACAAAGGGGTATCCTAGGGGTCAAGATTACTAAAGCTTTATGCAATTGAAGTTTAAGGTGAAATGAAGAGTTGCTTTAGTAAAACAGAATTTTATACGAGTAATTGAGTTATTTTAGAGGTGATTGATGGGAAAGACTACTGCAAATGTCCATTGGGGCATATGGAGTCATGGGTAACTATGAGGGTTGATTATGAATGATAAATGGAAGTAAAGATTGCTATAATAACATGCAAAAATCTACCAATGATTGCGGAACGTATATGACTGAAAATGGAATAGTAAAAGGCCTTTCCAAAAGGTGCCTTGTATGAAGTTTGAACATGCAATAACAATAAGAGATCTTACTTCAGGTGAAATTAATGATATATCCTCCAATGAAATGGCATCCCATAAAGCATTCAACTAAGAAGTAAAAAAAGCAGGAACCTTAGATAAAATGCACCTCACCCAAAGCTCCTTTTCACGTGACAAATCTGATCTTTGGGTTAAAACCCTTAATGCAGCAGCATTAAGTACAAATTCCAACAACATAAGTCAGCAATAGATGTAGAATGGAACACCACACATGAGTAGAAACTTCAGTAATCCCATAGCCATCAAGAGATATTCAATAAAAGCCAATCCAATAGTGTATTGTTTCCTCAAACCATCAACAAACAATACATAGGAGGGCCTTCTCTTATAGAGAGTTGAAGCTCAAACCCTCCTCAAATAAAATCACAATATGCAAGTCTCAGATCCTCAATCACTCCTAGGAAAACATTAACAATGATATCTTATGACTACCTCTAATACAAGTTAAAACATAGAACAATAAAATAGTAAAGATATATGGACAATGAAGTGGGAGTGCCACTTGTCCATGCCATGTGAAAAATGCCTCCATGATCCAAGCACATTTGACCATGTTAAACCTTCCAAGTAGCATGTGTGGGGTATGGTAAGATTTCATATGCTAGACTAGATTCAATAGTATTCGATTCAAAAATCACAGCAGCAGCATATCAAGAATCACTGATAGAAACACGATCACAAGATGGACACAGCATTTATCCTGGGAAACCCTCAAGGGGAAGAAAACCCAGCAAAACTTCCTTTGTATAAGATGTATAAAAGACAACCCCAAAAACATTTGTTCTCCACCTTCTGTTCTGTCTTTTCTCTCTCTCCTATGCACTACACAAGCGAGTGAGTCTGTGTTTAAATAAGAACCACGGCTCCTCTATTTATACACAATGAGTCAACTGACTTTTACACTAGACAAATCGGCCCCACTAAACTGTCTGGGCCGACGTCACCTAGGAAGACTCAAAACAGTATATTATATTATTTATTAGGGTACTAAAGACCCGACACAAGAGGACGCTTTACCTCATGACTCTATGATGACCAAATACAATAGTAACACCCCGTTGGAGGAATAATAACATCTCCCTTGGGTTACATCAGTAAAATCCATTTAGAATATCCTTTGAAGTTACAATATTTCAACACTCCCCCTTAACGAGAAGGTTATTCTACTGCCAACATCATCACAAACTATAGGAGAACAGAGAGACAATTACAACTGTACATCGAGGTAATACATCTATACGTCACAGGAAGTTTTTCATAATCAGTAACTGGAACAGTTACTCTTCATCTTCTACATCACATGATCACTTGATCCTTTTTGCAGCAACGCTTCGATCTTTCAATCCTTCGTAGAAGCACTTCGATCTTCTAGATCCTTTGTTGTACTTTGATCCTTTGCAGCAGCACTTCGATCTTCTTGATCCTTTGCAACAACACTTCGATCTCCTCAATCCTTTGCAGCAGCACTTCGATCTTCTCGATCCTTTGCAGCAACACTTCAATCTTCTGCAGTAGCCTTCCCATCTTCTTGATCCCTTGTAGCGGCACTTCGATCCTTTCGATCATTTTGTAGCGACACTTCGATCCTTCTTGATCCTTTTCAGCGGCACTTCGATCTACTTAACCCTTCGATGTTGTACTTCGATCTATTTGATCCTTCGTCGCCATGATACCTGTAGTACACATGATCTATTTGTGGGATGATCAATCCCGATCACTTTAGGACATAAGTCCAAGGATGATGCAATCCTCCATCAGCATGATCCATGAAATCGATCAGCTGAATCGTCTACAACTAAATGTAGATCTTGACCGCACCCAATGCCGGCCCTATCGTATGTGAGGACTCATCGTAGACCATCCATACCACACAGGTTAGGACCACTCCCAAGTGAGTGTTATACTACGGTATCTACACTTGCGTGTAGGCATACTCTTCCAAGCAAGAGTATTGTCTGCAGAGCAGATCTCAACCGCATACACAATGTCGGCCCATCGTAGAACATCCATACCACACAGGTTAGGACCACTCCCAAGTGAGTGTTATACTACGGCGTCTGTGAGGACTCATCATAGAGCATCCATACCACTGGGGTTAGGACCACTCCCAAGCGAGTGTTATTCTATGGCATCTACCTATGAATGTAGGCATACTCTCCATACAAGAGTATAGTCTACAAGGCAGATCTCGACTGCATACACAATGTCAATCCTGTCGTCCATGAGGACTCATCGTAAAGCATCCAGACCACTGAGGTTAGGACCACTCTTGAGCGAGTGTTTAATCTACGGTATTCACAATTGAATGTGAGTACTTCTCCATGCGAGAGTAACATCTTGCAGGGTCATCCTTTCACTAGTGAGGACCACTCTCATACACAGAGTGTTATACCTGCCATCCTCAAGAGAGGATACTATCGTCCACAAATAAATGTCAAACCATCATCACTGTCATCCATCATCGATGTCAGTCATATCATTACTTCCCCTTTCCTGGGAAGTTTCATATTATCAACCTACTCCCCCTTTGTTCAAGGAGGGTTCATGTCTTCGACCTGATCTTCCTTTTCGAAGAAGGTCCATTCCTTCATCATTGTAGTCCCATCACTTTTCCTCCTTGCGAGGAAAGCCCTTTCGAACTACACTAAGCTTGTCACAAAAGTATTCGAACTTCATTCGAGATAAAGGCTTGGTCAATACATCAGTACTCACATACTGGAGCTTGGTGGCTCCCTTTTGTACCATATGCCTTATATAAAAATATCGGATTTCTATATGCTTCGATTTGTCATGGAACACCGGATTTTCTGTCGTCTTTATACAACTCTAATTGTCACAGAAAATTACTATGGTGTCCACCTCCATGTCAAATATTCCTGACATCAACTTCCGAAGCCATATCGCTTCACAACAAGCGGAGGAAGCTGCAATGTACTCTGCTTCAGCCGTACTGAGAGCAACACTGGATTGTTTCTTACTAAACCATGAGATCATGGCGGATCCCAGACAATAACATCCACCTGAGATACTCTTTCTGTCTGCAGCACTTCCTGCCCAATCTGAATCTATATACCCATACAAATTGTAGTCATGATCTCTCCCATAGTACAGTCCCAGATCAATCGTACCTTTTAGGTACCTCATCACATGCTTTGCAGCTATCAAGTGAACTCGTTTAGGTTTAACTAGATACTAACTCAAGGTGTTCACAGCAAAGCATATATCTGGCCATGTGTTCATCAGATACATTAATGACCCAATAATCTGTCTATAGTGAGTCATGTCCACTAGCTCGGATGTCTCATCAGACAACAGCTTCAGGTTGGTGTCCATGGGTGTGGCCATGGCTTTACAGTCCAACACATCAAATCTTTTCAAGATTTCTACTGCATACTTTCCCTGATTCAGAAAGATTCCTTCTGGGCTCTGCCACACTTCCAACCCTAGGAAATAATGCATCAATCCAATATCTTTGATCTCAAATTCTCCAGCTAGCTTCTTCTTGCAATCCTTGATTTGTTTCTCATTTCCAGTCAGAAATAGATCATCCACATACAACAATAGTATGATCGATTCATCATCCATAATCTTCATATAAAGATTAGGATCAGCTTTACTCTTGGTAAAGCCCATGCTTGTCAAGAAGCTATTTATTTTTCCATACCAAGCTCTATGAGCTTGTTTCAGTCCATACATAGCCTTTTTCAACTTGCATACATGAGTCGCTATGTCTTCGACTTCAAATCCTTGCACACATGAGTCGCTTTGTCTTTCAACTTTACTCTTGATAAAGCCCATGCTTGTCAAGAAGCTATCTATTTTGCCATACCAAGCTCTATGAGCTTGTTTCAGTCCATACATAGCCTTTTTCAACTTGCATACATGAGCCGCTCTGTCTTCAACTTCAAATCCTTGTGGTTGTTCGATGTAAACTTCTTCCTCAATCACACCATTAAGGAAGGCTGTCTTTACATCCATTTGGTGTAAGTCCCATTTCATCGTGGAAGCAAGTGCCATGGAAGTAAGTCCCATTTCATCATGGAAGTGTACCTTGCTTTGAACGTAACTTACCCATTTGTGAGACCCTGCCATTCCCCGTGTTATTTGCTTGTCCAACATATGCTAGAGTGAGTATCCCCTTCCCATATCCATAGTGTCACAGTGTCAAGTCGGTAGTCACCCTTTAGCCTAGCCTTTTGATTTTAGCCTTCACCCTTCCCTAGCAAAATGATTACAATCATGAAGTGAGTATGATCTTGAAAGTCTGGTCTGAGTTATAATTAATTAACAAAACTCTATATATTTGGTTGATGGATCGCCAGTGAAATTATTACTACTTGTTATAATTGTTACTTGAATGATTTGTAAAGCATGTCCTAACCTCTAAACACTTGCAGCAGATTGATGTTAGCCTGGGTCATATTATTAATTATTTGATCATTTACAGATTATTGTTATTTTATATGTCTGGGCATATTAGATATTGTACATGATCATGCAGAGATCTGTAGGGTGTATGAGTATTCACCTTAGATGGATTTGGGTTCCCTGAGTCCAGTGAGACGGTTTATTTTCAGTTCCGGGCAGTTACAGTGATGATTTGTCTTACTATACCATTCTGGTGCAATTTTGCCATGATGAATGTCCTATCAGAGCAGAAGGGTGATTTGGTGGGTTCACCTAGGGCGTTGTATCAGGAGGGGGTGGTCCAGCCAATTGTTTTTACCATTTTACCCCCCTCCCAGAGAGCCTGGTGGGCTCAGTTTGACAACATAGGCACTCTAGATGGCAGTTTGGGCAATATCACATTTCCCGAGGCAAATTAAAAATGATAAAAATGGCTACTGAAGAATTCAATTTGGGCTACTGAGGCAAAGAAATGGCATGGGATGAGTTTTAATGATGGATGTGATGTCTTCCACTCTTTCTCTAGCAATTTCAGCATTTAGATGGACCCACATCCATCTCTCCAGCATATTTTATGATTTTTTGGAGCTTTTGGAGGCTCATGATTCCCTCAGTGAGGCACTGTTTTGCATTTAAAATTTTATTTTATCTATATTGTGCCATGGGAACACACCAGGGGTGTTAGTTAATACCCCCTGGACCCACCATGAGTTTTATTCATTTTTATTTTGTCATATTGAGTGGGATCCCCTCTCCTAGGGCGATTTGGTCCATTGATGTATTATATTATTATATTGATCCATGTACTTTATGTTGAGCTCATCTCAACCATTGATTAGAACATTTTGATCTTTCAATCTTAGCAATCCATTTGAAAGGTGGTTAGGATTTCGGTATCTCTCATTCCTATTTAAAGGAGAGAGCTTCTCATTGTAAAGGGGTCTTTGGCTCTTAGAATCTTAATAATAGAAAAACTCTTTTGTGGAAATTCTTGGGTCTCCTTTGCATCTGGTGTTCTTCGATGGTGATTGGAAAGTCTATTGTTTCCTAGCATTTGGGTATTTGAGGTGAGATCTATATTTTTCGTGGAAACTTTGTTTTGTCTACAGGAGGGCGACTTCACTTGAGCGTTTTTGCAGGGCTTCCTCAACTCGCTTGTTTGGGATCACTAGTATCGGGGGGTTATCATTAGTATCATTGTGATCTATGGTTTCATCTTGCTATTTTTCTGTAGCATTTGTCAATTTCTCTTGATGCATCAAATCTGATATGGTTGGCGTTTGTTGTGCAGGAGGAAGGGTGCATTGGCTTCCTTGGGCAAATCAATTTGCATAAAGTCTTCATCCAAATCTTCTCAAATTGATCGGGAAGGCATAGATCATCATCATCAAGGCATCTACAAGGTTATCCAGGTAAGATCCACAGGTTAGTTCTTCTTTTCTTGGTTCCAATCCATTGTCACCTTATTTTACTTTTCAAAACCCTAACTTAAAATAATCAAAAAATTATATGGATCAAACCACTTGATCTTTTGGCAAACCATTTCTAAGTATTGTAGATCAAGTCAAACCCTAAGTGGGTCTTCCTAGGCGTCAGTCTTAGGTGACTCCATTGGGCCCAATTCCCTAGGCACTGATCTCTTAACCCTAGCACAACCCTCATTTGGTCAAATTTTCCTTCGTTTTGATCCTACCCCTGAGGCTTGGGTACTATGATATTGTCATACCTTTCGTCAAGTCTATCCACTGGTACTAGATAGCCCCGATCTTGCCCTTAACCTCCCTACATTGGACATGGTTCCCAAGGCAGTGGATATTTTCAACATTCGTTGGTACCTTGATTCTGGATCTAGTAGTAGAGCTCATAAGTCACTTGTATTTCCACCTTGGATCAATTTCACACTTCATAAACCTCTTGATCCAACCCATAACTCACTTTGTGACTTCATCCATAGATCTATGGTTTACTTCACCTTACATACTTCATCTTCCATTGATTTGATCTAGTGTCTTAGTTTGATCTCTCCTGTCGAGAGTAGATCTAGGTCTCCCCCATTGTTGTCTTGGGCTAAGATAACATCAAGTGAAGATTGCCTCGATTAGCGTGACAACCATCCATTTGGGAGTCGAGGCTATCTTGGCTTCACCTCTTTGGTTGCTCATCCCTCTACCATCCATCTTGGATCCATCTCATAGGGGCAACTACAAGTCTGGTGATAACAGCCTCCTTACAGAATGCTTCAAATTCCTTTGAAGTGTATTCTCCACCATTATCTGATCTTAGTGTCTTGATTCTCTTTTCTGACCGATTCTCTATCAAGGCTTTGAATTCCTTGAATTTCTCGAACACTTCACTTTTATTCTTCAAAAAGTACATCCAAGTCTTTCTTGAATAATCATCCATAAATGTGACATAGTATTCATATCCACTCAAGGATATGGAGGGCATAGGACCACATACATCAAAATGGATTAGTTCCAATGTACCTTTAGTCTTTGTGTCACTTTTCAGAAAGGGATTCTTGATGTTCTTTCCCTGTGCACATCCCTTGCAGGTTCCCTCATGTACGATCTTCAAATCTAGTAACCCTGTTACCACCTTGCTCACATAGGGCAATGCTTTGTAGTTGATGTGAGCAAGTCTTCTATGCCACAGTTCACTTGAGCTGGTAGTCTCATGGACAAGGATTGTCTCTAGATGTCCTTTGAACTTGTACAGTACTCCTTCTTCTTCTCCAATGACTACAGCATCTTCAAGTGTCTTCCCTTTGGACCAAATAAGTACTTGTCCATCTATAAAAGCAACTCTATATCCTTTCTTATCTAGAGCTGAGATGGAGAGTAGGTTCTTTTTCAAACCTGGTACATATAGTATGTTATCCACTAATTTTGCACTTAGTAAATTTTTCGGTGAGCCGCCGGAGCATTAAACAAGTACACTTGTTCAAGATCAAAGTTCAGAAGTTCAGTGTGTTCAAAGTTAGCCAGTTTTTGGCTAAACTTTTTATTTTTTATAAAATACATGTTCATACCCCCTTGGGGAAAATGTAAAAAATGCCCTAGCATTTAAATTTTTATAAAAGGCTCGGCTTCCCGGACTTGGGCATCAAGTCGACTAGCCCAGAGTGTTTTTTCCCTTGTTTATTATTGGTTGTTGAACAAACGACCAATAATTTCTGAGTTTTTCACTCGCTCCTCCAAAGCTGGGGTAGTTGTCTTGATGTTTCGTCCTTGGGAGGTTATTAGAGCCTTCGTGTCAGTGTTTTTTGCCATGCTAGGCATTTCGATTGAGTCGTATGAACATGTACTAGGTCTCCCTAGAGTTTCGTTGGATTCCAAGAAGAAGAAAAAAATTATGTTTTTTAAGCCATTTTTTAATGGTTTAAATGGAAAATTTCAAAATGTAATAAAAGTGTGAACTGGAGTCCGTTTTCGGCATGGTTGGGCTCATTTTCAAGCCCGGAGTAGCATCTTTACCCCAAGGGCTACTTTCACTAAGTTTCAACCGGTCGAAGCATCCCGAAAGTCATCATTCATCTAACTGAGCACCAGAGTAGCATTTAAATGCTAAGTTTGGTCAAAATGCACCAAGGGTCAAATATTTAAAAAAGTCAAATAAATGATTTGTAATGGTAGGGTGACTTGGCATGTGGGCCCCCATTAGCTTACGACCTTATTCTACATGATTGGAGGTTAGACTTTGGATAAAACAATGATGAAGTTATGAATTATTTCATGGGAAAGTGACGTGAATATAAGATGCTCACGCTAGCATGGAGCGTGATGGTGATGAGTGGGATTGGGGGACCCTCCCCATTGAAGGAATTAAATTAATATTTTAAACCATGGTATGGTAAACACATAAACATATCGTGATGGTTGGAGGAGAGGGGGATGACATGAATGAGAAAGCACCAGTGCTAGCATGTGAGTTTGGGTGTGAGTAGGAGCATGTGGACCCGTCCACATTTATAAATTGGCAAATATTAAACCATTGCATATGTATCCCGTGATTTAAACCATGGTATGTTAATGCATGCGAATTGTATAAAAGGAGGTGACGTCAACGTGAAAGGCTCACGCTCGCTAAACGTGAAGGAAGTTGATTTGGTGATGTGTAATGGATTAGGTGGGTGGTTTCAAGTTATAATGGTGGCGTCAATCCAAGCTTGGAGCTCACGCCAATTCCAATGTGTCGTACCATTCACATGAGGAAGAGGCTCACGTGTGGTGAGTTTGGTAAGGTTTTTGGTGATGTGGCCCTTAAGACTTGAGTTGGTAGCAGAGGTGCCGTCTCCCTCTCTAGTTCCTCTTCACTTCAACAAAGGTTCGGTTCAGTTTAGCTCCTCTTCAACTCAGTTAACTTCGGGTTGTTCTTGAGTTCATTAATTCCCCCCTGGGGATTGAGTTTTTGTATTTATAGAGGTGCTTCGCTCTCTCTTTGGGATGGAAAGTTTGGCATAGAAACTCTATTGGATTTTGTAAGCTTCTTTTGTTAATAAAATATTGAGACTTTGGAGGTCATTTGATGGGCTTTTGGCATTGTGTCTTCGTCCTATGTGAAGTAATATCTCTTTCACCCTACCCTTGTATTGCAATTTGATTATTATGTTTATTGAAGACTAACAATCTAGTACTTAGGCTTCTAATCAAATTTGCATTGAGTGTTTGTGTCTTCAGGGATTGCATCTAGTAGGAGCTCTCGGCATCTAATACCTTCACCATACAAGTGTTCCATTATTACTATATTTTGCTTGCAGGGTTGCACACGGTTCTGAATCTTTCTTGCCTTCTCCAACAAGCTCCTAAAAACTCTTTTCGGTAACTGGTTACTAGTCCTGCCCATTTCTAAGTTGTGGAAGATCCAAGTCATACCTTTCTTCAAGCCTAGAATCTCCCATCAAGCTTGCCATCTTGCTTTTCTGGCTTGTCTTGGTCTCTAGCATTCGTTCCTCTCTTTCGCTGTCCCCTTTTTGTCCTCTTTTCCTCCTTTTTGCAGCCCTCCTTCGCTGCCCTCTCAGCCCTCTTTCGCTGTCTTTTTTTTGTCTTTTTAGCAGCCCTCTTTCGCTTCCCTCTTTGTTCTCTTTCGCTGCCCTCTATACTGCTGTTCGTTGCCCCATTTCTCACTTTTTGCAGCCAATTATACTGCTGTTCGCTGCCCTTTTCGTCCTTCTTTATCTTAGGGTTTTTTATATAAAGTTTGTGCATTGTTAGATTTCATTCTAGTTTCATTTCCTAGCTTGCATCTAGATTTTTTTTTGCATTTTAGATTTAAGTTTGTAGATCTTAATCTTAGATTAGTTTCAAGTTTGATTTATTTTGCTAATGACTAATGGGTGCATGAGTTGTTTGGATTTTTGTTTGTTGTAGGTATTGAAAGAAAAATAAAGTGCAAAGGTGAAGCAAAGAGAGACTTGAACCTAAAACACTTGGAGATTACCCAAAGAAGAAGAGAAACACATCAAGAAACCATAAGGAAGATCCAAAACCCAATGAAGATGGTGTTAAACAAGAAGATCTAAAGCTTCTCACTCTCCTTATTGTAAAAGAAGTCATAAGACTTCTTGTTCCAAGTTTTTGCTTACTTTCAGTTCCCAAAAGGTTGAAAATCCTCAATATTGTACTTGATTAATAAAAAGGCTAAGTGGGATAAGGCCTCCCACACTTTGTGTTTTCCTTCCCCCATTTGGGGAAGAGCCTTGTGTTGTCTTTTTGTTTGGTTATTACCATGCTTAGAGTAGTTTCATTTCATGCTTAGAACACTAGTTGCTAGTTCAGTTTATTTTTGCTAAGTTAGTTTCTTTCAAGTCATTGTTATTAACCTTTTCGAGCTATCATTTGGTTTCCACATTTACAATCTGCTTGTCTTTTAAAAAAGAAACCAAAGTCTCTTGAACTTGTCATAACCCAAGTCAAGAGCACTCTCTGTCGAAGAGCATAGTTGCATTGCATTTTTCCTTGCATTAGGCATATAGATTAGCCAAAGTCTCTTGAACTTCTGTCATAAGACAAAGTCAAGAGCACTCTCTATCAGAGAGGTTCATCTCTGTGCTCATAATAATAAAATCATTCCAACTCACACTCCCCTTTCTAAAATTTACTTTGTTGCTTTCCGCCACCAAGTATGCTCTGCCGACCCTAAAAAGTTGGATTCATACCCAGAACGGTGGTTGGATTTGTTAATTGGAAAAGTGATAACATAATAAAATCTTCACCCCCACAACCAACGCACCAGCATTGTCAAAAGCATTCGAGTTGTTCTCAGTAAGGGCGTCGGAACCCCCCATTGTCTATGTTTCCCAACTTGCTGGTTAATTTCTCCGAACACCTAACCCGGGATACTGGACGAGCCGACAGGTCTCAAATGGAACGACTTAGAATACTTTTCCGGTTGGACTTTGATACCTTGTTCTCTCAGCCATAATAATCCAAGATCACTAAAACTTGATAGAATTTACAAAGAGCATTTGCAAAACGATCGCACAAACATTGAACTCTTGTATCAAGCATCCCAGCACTACAATTTGTAACTCCACGCCCATTGGATAAGACACTGGTCTATTATTATTGTATTTTCATATCTCAAGTGTATTGTTCAATATCTTAGCATTATGGATGCTTTTGTTTAAATTCAATCAATGTTGTATTTCATTTAAATACCACAAGCATATCTTTGTAATTTTTAAAGTTAAAATTGTGATCTTCCCATCAGAAAACTCCTAAACAACACCCATCCGCATCCGCAACCACCAAAAAAACATTTAAAACATTGAGCCATAGAAACTCTTTGTTAGGGACTACCCCCCTTGGCTTCGTTAGGAGTTAGCCTAAACGGAGGAGCTAGGAGTAGGTGATAGTACCTGGCTCTGTGCTTGCCCCCAAGGCCACACCTCTCCCACTTTCTCAAGTGAGGAGACAGCTTTCATTAGATTTCTACTGCTGGTGTGCATTCGGCAGACAACACAGTACTTCCTTCATCTTCATGGAGGTCCTAGAGTCAAGCTTGTAGCTTGATTCACCAATACCTTTGATGGGATATTGATAGTCATCTCCCAATGATACCTTCTGGGAGATTTCTTCTCTTCAAGTTTTGACAGAGTTGTCTTCTTTCCTGTCATGTGCTTGGAGGCACCACTATCAATAAGCCATGTATCTTCTCTAGGTGTTACAGACCTAGAGAGTGCAGAGAATAACACATTCTTCTACATCTTCACCTCTAGTTCTCTTTCGAGGTCTTTCTTCATCCTCATCTTCAGCTAGATGAGCATGATGTCTTTTGTTGTTGTTGTTCTTTGATGATGGACATTCTCTAGCAAGATGTCCTATCTTATGACAGTTGTAGCATTGATACTTTGAGTAATCCTTCTTCTTCTTCTGGAATTTCTTCTTTGAAGGCTTATGATTACTCCTCTTGAAGTTTGATTGATTTCTTCCTTTAGTATGGGTAGCTAGAGCCTGATCATCTTCTCTGAGAAAAGCTTCTCTATTGGCTACTCTAGCTTCTTCTTGTATGCAATCTTCCCATACTATGTCAAACTTCATACTTTCTTTTATGGCACACAGAGTTTGGATGAATGAGTCCCAAGGTCTAGTGAGGCCATTAAGAGTAGTCATAAGCAATTCATCCTCATCAAGGGTATCTCTAATAGCACTTAGCTTCTCTTTGATCTGGGAGACCCTTGTGAAGTAATCTTGAATAGATTCTCCTTTTTTCATCTTGGTGCCCTTCAATTGAGCTCTCAGATTCATCTTTATGTTAATGTTCTTTCCTTCATACATTCTGGAAAGTGCATCATACATTTGCTTATGTGTCATCTTAGATGACACCTGAGGGATCAAGTGATCCTTAATGGAATCAACAATGATCCTCATTGCCTTGATTAGGTCTTGTTCATGCTTCTCCTTAGCTTCAGCTTCTTCAGGTTCTGCAATCTCATCCTTGATGTACTTCTTAAAACCATTCTTTTTCGGAATAAGGCCAATCCTATACTTCCAAGCCAAGAAGTTTTCTAGGCCTTCCAATTTGTCCTCAAGCTTAGTGCTTGGGGCCATCTTGTCCAGTAAGTCACTCAAAAATGAAATTTATCAAAACAGGAGATTGACCTTACCAGTAGATGTGCTTGGAGGAGGCGAGTTGGTTGATCCAACTGCTTTCTAGAGATCCCTAATCTTCAAGTCTTCAAATCCTACTTGCGAGGTTGCAGCACTGCAGAATTTTTGGTTCTGGTTCACTGCAGTTTTATGGTTCACTGCCAAACTAGGGTTTGGCTTTCCCAGAGATCCAACCACCCAAAAATTTCAATCTAGGGCTCAATAGATACGCTCTAGGAGGGCGCAACTTTCTATGCAAGCAGATCTTCAAAACTCCAACTTCTACAAAAACCCTAATTTCTTCCAGAGAGGGAGGAGGGAGAATTTCACTTTGTGAAATCTACTCTAATCAGATTAGCTCTGATACCATGTTAAGATTTCAAATGCTAAACTAGATTCAATAGTATTCAATTCAAAAATCACAGCAGCAGCATATCAAGAATCACTGATAGAAACACAATCACAAGATGGACACATCATTTATCCTGGGAAACCCTCAAGGGGAAGAAAACCCAGCAAAACTTCCGCTATAATGTATAAAAGACAACCCCAAAAACAATTGTTCTCCTCCTTCTGTTTTCTCTCTCTCTCTCTCTCTCTCTCTCTCTCTCTCTCTCTCCTATGCGCTATACAAGTGAGTTTATGCGCTATACAAGTGAGTGGGTCTATGTTTAAATAAGAACCACAGCTCCTCTATTTATACACAATGAGTCAACTGACTTTTACGCTAGACAAGTCAACCCCACTAAACTGTCTGGGCCGACTTCACCTAGGAAGACTCAAAACAATATATTATATTATTCATTAGGGTACTACAGACCCGACACAAGAGAAGGCTTTACCTCGTGATTCTATGATGACAAAAAACAATGGTAACACCCCGTCGGAGGAATAATAACATCTCCCTTGGGTTACATCAGTAAAATACATTTAGAATATCCTTTGAAGTTACAATATTTCAACAGGGTATTCTCACAAAGTGCTCCAATAATAGGCCCTCAAAATGTGTGCATAACATCCATATTTGGAAGGGCACTCCCTCAAACAAAGGAATCAACCTTCCAATAGGGTCAAACATGCCCAAAATAACAATAAGGTGCTAGGGCATTGTCTCTAATAAGATAGCTATTCCTCCCTCAAGAAGATCCCATAGAAACATGTGCAAGAATGATCCATTTGGTTTTTCTAACAACCTCAAGGTGGGGCAACCTCAAAATAATATGCCAAGGTGATTGGATCCAAGAGTACATAGAATATAAATCCTCCAAATAAGCCCATAAGCCATGCATCCTAGAAAAAATTACAAGCAAAGAGGGACAACCTAAAATGGAAGCATAAAATACCCTCAAAACCATGTGCCATGATGTAAAACAATGTGCAAATACCATCAAACCCTCTCCAAATCCATGGGCACAAAGTGGAATGACCTACTAGGATGTGCAAGTTAGTTAGGTCTCCTTAACAAATGTGCCACCAAAACAATGATGGAGAGGGATCACTCCCATAATCCAAGGAGTCAATCATGTCAAGAAACCAAATCCTTGTTATGCATACTCCCATACATTAGGGTGCTCATCAACCAAAGCCAAAATATGTCCAAAATAGCCCTTGGAAGGAAAACCCTCTTAAGAATATGTGCACAAACGCAACGCTCCACTAAATCAACCATGAAACACAACGAAAATAAGCATCATCTCACCAAGGCACTCCACCAATAAGGAAGTGAAGGTATCAACTCCAAGGTTGTGCGCTCAAGGGGACAACAACAATAGATGAACAAGTGTACAAGTGGGTCACCCTCACTAGGACACCTCAACACCCAAATAGCGGTCAACAAACAAACTATCACAAGAAAGTGCCTACGAGAATGTGCTCTAGTAAAATACTAGAATGTCCCTCATCAAGCCAAGAGCTCCATCACATCAACTTGTATCTATCTAACATATGCAACAAGGATGCTAGTTGAGGGATAAACCATGATATATGTGCATCCAATTAGCGAAAAAATGGCTCAAAATCCATCATAACCCACACACAACCTACATGAACAAGGTCTTCAATCTGGGACAAAATCCTCATGCTACATGAAGGGTAACACACTAAACATTGTGTTTAACTTTTATTTAGGGGGAAAGAGGTGACTTAGTGCATCAAGAGAATACATAATAGGGGGGGAAAGCAATCAACAAAAATGCCAAGAGATTGGAGTAGCAAAGAGGTCTCTGAGAACCAACATCGTCATTGTCCAACGGGGAGACTTGCAAAAACAACAACAAACTCCTCTAAGGAGCAAGGTTCTAGGAAGGGGTAAGACCAATGTTTTAAAACTTGGACTTGGACTCATAATTGACTAAAGGTCAATTCGGATTCGACCATGACTCGAACCGGTTTGGACTTAATATCTCAGTTTACTAAAAATACATAAAATATTAAAATTTTAATGGAAAAAAAATATTTTAAAAAATCCAAACATGCAAAGACAAAATATGCGAAGTTTGCTCATGTATATACCATGTAAGAGTAAATATATCAAAATGGCACTAAGTGCAATAGATATGTGAAACAAAATACATAATCAACAAAGCTTTAAATGGCCCCTAGAATCCAGAACAGAACGTGTTACAAGCCTACAAGGTACTAGCCTACAAAATATAACTGATCAACTAAGTCACCTGACACAAGGACATGGGACACGAAGGATACGAGAATACGAGTATCCAACACAGACAGCGACCCTTGAAATCAGGACATAGAGGACACATTATATATAGATAGATAGATAGATAGATCCAGTTTTTTTTAGAAACTAGAACATTTACAAATATTCAATAGAAATTAGAATCAATACACATTACACATTCACAAATCACAATGCATATGTCAATGATAGACCGATACAAATTTGATATAAAGTTTCAAAAGCAACCTTCACTATAAAGATTGCAATCCCTTTATGCCAAAATCAATTTTAAAAACTTTCACACACTAAGCTTCAAGGAATATGAGATCCAATAATGTTTGAAATGTTAAAATAAACCCTATATAGTGGATTCTATATTGAAAAAAAAACAAAGGTTTGTTAGAGCTCCAACTTCCATATTATAAAGCAAACAAATCAACCTTTTTCAGATTTGATATAATGAGAAGAAATCTGGGTTGTTGTTGTGTTATCACTGCCGCTAAGAAGATATAGTATTCACTAAGGTAACATGCTTGATCTTCATTTGCGTCGCCATCTAGGTGTAGAGGGCCATGAGGAAGTAATAGATGGGATGCCCAGCTGTGTATAGCGCACCTCGGTGCCTAGCCTCGTGCTTCAACATCCATCGATGTTGAATGATAGCTTTGTTGTGTCAATCAACAAATGAATTTCGCTTTACTTTAATTCCCTGACAACCAACCATATGAATCCAATGCTACAATTATGGACACAGTGCACTGTAGTTTTCTACACTTATCATCAATTTTCCAATTCATCTCAGGAAGGCTGTGAACTGCAATGATAAGGATCTGAAAACACATCTTCAATATTCTTTAGATCCAAATTGCACTGCGTAAGAGGCCATGGCGACTTGTGGAGGAGGAGGACAATCTTGAACATAAGGTCGAGCTCCTAGATCATAGCCAGCGAGTGTGTGATTTCACTGAAAACCAAATCCTTTTTTTCGCTGCAAATCTTACTTTTGTGTTGCTTCATAAATGACAATATAAAGAAACTCCACATAAAATTTTTGAAGTTGCGGGCCTCTTTTCCGCCAAGACTATGTCCTGTTTTTAGGACACGTTGTGCACAGGTTGGAACATGATGATGACAAAGTCAGACACGTGTTTTGACCGTGTCCTGAAAAAGGACACGGTTAAAACATGTGTCGGACACGTGTCATCATCCTGTCGGTGTCGAATACGATGACACTAGACAATTTGGCCAAAAGGTCGTGTCTAGTATCTTAGCTGATCAACATGATCAACCATGAAACCTATCACCACTGTTGGAAATGGGAACCTCAGCATGAGCTATAGGACCATCCTCTGGCATGTCTATTTTTTAACAGGTCTATATTTCGCAAATGGCCTATGGTCGAAGAGTACGGTGACATTTGGCGTCTTTTGATCGAAGGACTTGTCTTCATTTTGGTGTAGTTTAGTTACCTGGAATTCTGAAAACCGCTAACTCTGTTGAATTTTGGAAGGGACGTGAAATTCTATTTTCATCATATGAGGTCCCATGAGGTTGGAACCCCTCTCAAACATCCTGAAACAATTAATGATAATATAAAAAAATTTAGTAGAAGTTTTTATTTCTTTATATTTCCCTTTCGTATTATCGTTCCAAGTTAGCTTGTGCCACTATCATGCAAGTTATTTTCTACCCCAAATAGTGCTATGATTTATAGGGATCCTAGCAGGTTGACTCAACAATGAAGTAGGTCTAGAGTCTTATGGTTTAGGTTTCTAGAAATTTGATGGACAAAGAAGGTACACAGGACATTTTGAAATTTGCCCGTGATCTAAATCAATAATTCATTTCCTGCATACCTGAACCAATGTATCATCTCCCATTAAGATGGTAGGGTTAGCACATGGCTCCAAAGAAGTAAAGATTTCCTATGATGAGGCCATATGGTTCAAGGCTCCTGAATCAAGAACCCATGAAGATAATGAGGAAGAGACAGCAACAAGTGTTTCCTTGCCTTTGCCTTTATTATCTTGTGGTTTTTCAGATTTTTCCCTGATGTGTTCTACCTTGCTACTGTTCCGCTGAAGAAGATGGATCATCTGATCAATCTGCTTCCTCGTGCATGCATGTTCTTCATGGTTGGGTTTCTTACAGTAAGCGCATATCAACTTCTCTTTCTTGGTCTTCCCAACTTTAGAGTTGGAGGTCTCCTGTGCAGATATTGGATTCTTCTCCTTGTAATATTGGTCCATCTTGCCTCCACTTTGTTGTTTCTATTAGTGTTGTTCTTATTTCCCTGATTTGCAGCAAGTGCAAGTGCTTTTGTTGCCTTCAGGGAACCCATTTGAACAAGTTTATCTTGATCACAGGTGAAATCAGCGACAAATTCATCCAAGGAAGGCTTTTTCCAAGCAGCACCGAGTGCAGATTTTGTTGCATGGAAGGTAGAAACAAAAATTGAGTAATCAGGACCAAGTTTGGACAGAATTGAAAGAATAAGTTGCTCTTCCTTCTTGTCTACACCACATAATTTGAGCTACAGCAAACGTGATTTGAATTTGGTGAAGAAATCCTGGATTGTGAAGAAATCATGCTCAAACTGATGAGTTCATTCTCTAGCTAATGTCCTCGCAACACACCTACTTTCCAAAGAAAATTTTTAACTTGGCCCAAACTTCATTGGGCATTTTGCAGATTCAATGTGGAATAAGGGGTCAGGAGAAATAGAGACATAACACTCCATATGCTTCATTCATTCCATTATACCACTTTGATTTTTCAACAGCAAAGTTTGGTTCAATCTAAGTTCCCATAGTGATTCTGTATAGGGATTTACTCCACAAGAAAATCACCACCTGTGACTTCCATTCATAATAGTTGAATGGTGTGAGGATTATTTGTTGAGACTAACCCATCCTCTCTGGTGCAATCCAATCTATATTTACCTACAAATTTGTATACTACTCCTTTAGATTCACCAAAGCTCTAATACCATGTGAGTTTCGATGAACCAACCTGCAAGAGGATCTAGACACTAATTGAGAAATAATACAGTTAACAATTGAGATGAGAGAAGAAGAAGAGATGCAAGAAATATAATTCTCATTAACCTAGTGAACGCAATTACATCAAAAGATGACAAGAAAATATACAAGAAACAACTAAGCTAGGTTTAATCTCCACTAGCATGAGAGCCAGTGCTAGTGTAACTCAAGAAAAATCTCCACTGAATAGCCAAATGCACCCTCCTTGAGTAAGTGAGGTGCACTTCTCCCTAGAAAAGAGGAAAAAGCAAGCAAGAGCGCTTTTATCCCTAGAAATCAAGAAAAAGTCGAGCAAGTGTGCTTCTGTCCCTAGAAAAGGGGGAAACACCTATGCAAGTACACCTTTTCCCTATGCAAGTACAAAGTACCCATTGCCAATTTTTTGAGGGGTCACACTTCCAACGTGTTTCCGGTACCCATTTCCCCTTATCAAGCAACTTAGATTATTACATTTCAGGATAAACATTGTTGTAAAAAGGAAACTACTTTTCATTGTTTATATATCTTTCTGCTTTTAGGATTGTTCTAGGGGGATGCTTTTGCACTTCCACCTTGTACTTGCAGTGAATGTACTATCTTAGTCACATTTACTTTGTGGTCATTTGTTGGACATTAAATAAACTATCTTAGCTTATCTTATCTTATCAGGGTATCAATTCAATTTGTATTTGGCAAAAGACCTCTCTTCCATTCTGGTCTATCAAAATAGATCCCTTGATGAGACCCAAGGCTATTAAGTTTTAACTGAAGAATTCAACAGTAGAACAAAAGTACTAAACCAATAACTAGAAGTATGAACACACCAAAATTTTCATGATAATTTATAAAAGGGTAACTGGTACTGAAGTAACACAAGCAAAACCAACCTGTAAATCTAAGGCCTTCAAAAGCCTACAATGCTCAGCCACTGATGCTAGGCCCAAACTTGTGACTGCAGAGCACCATATTAAACTCAGCTTTTCCAGTCTTTGACAACCCCGACCAAGAACATTCAGACCAAGATCTGAAAGATTTCGGGATTCCAGTTCAGCTTCTTCTGTTCCATGTTTCTCTGTAGAGTGATTTCGTTTAAGTGTTCGTCTTGATGATGAACTTCCAGCAACAGTAGTTCTGTTTGGCCTCTGTTTCAACAAAATTAATCTGAGACAGAGCTGTGCAGATAAATCATGGAACAAACATAGAAACGACTACAAGAAATTGAATCAGCAATATGTATCCTATTCTCTAATGGCTGCTAGTTAAAAGCAATTCCACATTCCTACGATGACAAACAAAATATCAGAGTTGATAGTTTGCAGACATCTGCAAAACTTACACAAGCAAACCTTATGCTAGTGGTCATCCAAATAATGTCTATTTTATATCGCTCAAATTAACACATTTGGCAAATCAATAAAGTTTTGCAAATGTATAAATAATATGACTGCTCTGCTGATACAGACATCAACCACTGCTTCTAGAAAGAGAATGCAGAACGGTCACTGAATATGAAGTTAGTGTCTTGCAATTATAAGAAAGATTACCCACTAGTCCAATTCCAAGGTGAGAACGCAAATTTTGTTTGAGGGACACGGGCAGCCTTTCATCCAGGTACACACAGCGTAGGTCACTGAATCGCTGGACTAGCAAACCTATGCAGCCATCAGGACTGTCTGAAGCCCCTATTCGAATTGTCTGCCTGCTTGCACTTTCCAGCTGATACCATCTCTTGCAGACAAGTGCACAGGAATCCCTATCCGACTTCTGTCCATCTAAATGTCTAAACACTTTGATTAGGACCTCATCCGGAATAATAGTGTTTATCAGATCCTGGCCTTTCATTGCCAAGAAAGTCAAAAAGGCAAGATAATCTCCAAAGCCCCTGCTATAATCATGTAGCACAGAAAAGGGCAATTCTTATACCAGAGAATATTCAGTCAATGCTCTACAAAAATCACAGTTGGCAACAGGAAATATGCATGTATGGCTGAAGCGTACAAAGAAGAAATGCTACTTTTCAATTTACTGCTACTAAGGCAAACTTCTGTAGCTAAAAATCGCTTTCATTGACTGCCTCTGCCATCACCAAATTCTACAAGAAGCCAATTTTCAGTGGGAAACCTTGTAGCATATATGAACCATCACTATCAGATTTTTCTTGCATTGAACAACAGCAGAAAGTGCCCTGCAAAATGCAGAATCAATGATGAAAAAACAATCAATATATAATATCCATCAAATTCTCTGCAACAAGCAAATTTACAACTGAAAGGTCACCAAAATAAGAAATAGAAAATGCAAATTTTACGATGAAAATGACATCAAGAATAATCTTATCTGCAGTTCACCTTGCACAGTGTAACTTCTATTGTGAAACAAGTCACCGAACAAGCAGTAGAGAAAAGTGTAGATTTTACAAGTAAAATGCTAGTTCAAGAATATTATATAACACATCAGAGACCACACAAACTTTTCTGCTTTAATTGTCATAAGGAAAGATGTCTGGGGCAATTGTCAACATCAAAAGAGCATCAAATGAATTGAAGCAAAAAAAGAAAAAATCATCACAGTTAGTGTCAATTCATGCAGAGTCACCACAACTTACTCCATAGAATATATTTATTTGGAATACAGCACTTAAAAGGAGTTCATTAATTCATGGACAAGGTCCACCAGCTGGTGGCAACTTGTTTCAGCCAACCATCCCTTTCAACGACCCCCAGAGGACCTGTCATTAACATGCTCCTTTGACAATGTTTCCCAAAACCATTGGCCATCCCTTTGTTCATGTTTATAGCTTGGACAGGAACTTCCCGCACTTAGTGTCAAATGTGCAGGAAATTGTTCGAGTCAAATCTAATTTGTAATTCACTTTATTAATAAAGTGAGTCTTTTATTTAGATGTTGAGTCTAATGAAGAGTATTTTTAATACACTAATGATTTAAACTAATCTCAACCATACATCTCAGTGTGAAATTAGGTTTTTGGCAGATTAGGTCTTCAGCTCAAGTGTAAAGATAGGTCAAGGTAGAGAGTAAAGACACATTCATTCCTCACTCAAAGACAGTTTGGTCGGAAGCTAATGAAAACTCAAAATCATCCGAGGAGCAAAGTTAGAGCATCAGAGACTCCGAGAGGAGCCCAATTCAGCAACTAGACAGAATTCAATGAGTACGCAACAGTAGCAGAGGTTTGTACAGTCGTACAGACAAATTCGTACAATCATACAGATTCCGTATAGTTGTAATGACAAGTCCATACAGTGGTATAAACGACCTGTACCACAGGCAGTGACCAGCATGGTATTTCTCGATTTCTGGCAAGCAGATTCTCTCTGTAAAGCATGCAGATTTTGCCCTATTTGAGTGTACCATACAACTATTAGTCTCAATAGCTTGTGTAGGTTTCCTTATAAGCTTTGATCTATTAATGAAAAGCTGAATTGAAGGAGTAAATTGTCTGTGTACTATGTTTATGCTTCCACTGTTCATTTTCCAGCTATATGTGTGATTACTACTATGTGAAGAATTTAGTTACTGCAAATTAAATAATAGTTTATTTATTTGAGAACATAAGGTCAACATCCACCAAGGGTTTGGAAAATTCACAGGATATCAAAGCTACTCTGATCGAGAAGATCAAATGAGTAAGAGTTTGTGTGCAGATCAGAGATAGCATCAGCTAGCCTCAAGTTCAAGGACAGATTGGATGGTGCCTCGAATTTCCAATCATGGAAAGTCAAGGTAACTCTTCTATAGAAGAGAATGATCTGTAGGATATTGTCAAGAATACAATGACTTTGCTGAATCCGCAACATTTGGCAACTCACAAGAAGAAAGAAGTAAAGACCAAGTGGATGGTCATGGATGCTATAAAGAATAATCTGATCCCTCATATATCCAAAAAGAAGATGACAAAGGAGATGTTTGATGCCCCGGTTAGTCTCTACCAGAGCGAGAACATTAATAGAAAGATAATATTGCTTAACATACTCAGATCTGTTGAGATGACCAGATCAAACACTATCACTAGTTACCTGATGAAGGTCACACAAATTCATGACCAGCTTGTTGCAATTGAGGAGAAAGTTGAAGACAAAGAGCTAGTAAACAGGGCACTGAATGGGTTCCCGCCTTATGGGAAACATTTGTACAGGGAGTTTGTGCTCGGGAAAACCTTCCCTCCTAGGAAACACTAAGATAGTGTATCCAGGAGGAAACTCGAATGATGTCTAACGCCAACAGGTAGGGAGGTGACAGTGACCATGCCCTAATTAGTCAAACAAAGAAGGGCGAAGGTAAAGTACCTAGCAAGGGTAAGATGAAGAGTGAGGCGTCAGCCTCACAGCAAGGGAAGAAGGACTTAAAATCAAGTAACTCATAAGTCATAAGAACGACTATTATGCATCACAAAGTCTAGAGAAGAAGAAGGGTAAAGGGAAGTAACAACAGCCTCTGCTAAAACTAAGATGAAAAAGTTTGCCTCCAAATTCAAGAAGGATTTCTCGATGGCATCTTGCCTTTCTTCAAGCACAGTTCCAAAAAGTGTGTGGTATGTGTACAATGGAGCATCAAGGTATATGACATCAGCCCGAGAACTATTTTCAAGTCTAACAAAGGACATCTCAAGAGTTCAGGTCAAGCTTGGTGATGATGCCAAGAATCCAGTAGCAAGAGTTGGTACCATTCCTTTCCAACTCCAATTAGGTAACTCTTTAGAAATTGATGATGTGTTATTTGTTCCAGGTCTCAGGAAGAATTTGATTTCAGTTTTCGTCATGGAAGATAAGGGTTATGCAACAAGTCCTGTTAAGACCGAAGGAGTCTAGCCTAGGATCAGCTCAAGTGATTGGGGTTAGAGAAGGAAATCTATACAAGTTATGGAGTGAACATCTTTGTGACCTAGTGCATAACACAAATAACTTATGCAAGTTATGGCACAAGAGGATGGGGCACTTGCATCACTAAGCACTGCCTATCCTGAGGGAGATCGTCACAAGTCTTTTAGAGTTCAACATTGAACAGCAAGGTGTATGTAGAGGGAGCCCAAGAAGTGGGCACAAATCGAAGGGAATGCTAGATCTAGTGAATTCGAATGTGTGGGCCAAGATCATAGCATACATCACAGGGAGCGTGTACTGTGTTTCCTTCATTGATGAATTCTCTCCCAAAACTTGGATATACTTCCTAAAGACCAAGGATGAGGTCTTTAGCAGGTTTCAAGAGTTCAAAGCTCTTGTGGAAAACCAGACAAGGAAGAAGATAAAAGTTTTGAGATCAGAAAATTGGCGTGAGTATACCTTGAATGATTTCGAGGATTTCTAGAAGGATGCAAGAATCAAGAGGGAGTTCATTGTTCCATACAACCCACAACATAATGGGGTTGCAAAGCGAAAGAACCGATCCATCATAGGGGTTGCTAAGGCCATGATACATGACCACAATTTGTCAATGTTTCTATGGGAAAAAGCATGCAATGCAACAATCTACATCCAAAACAGGTGTCCTCACAAGACTTTGAATGATAAGACACTAGAAGAGGCATTCAAGACACTAGAGGAAGCATACATTAGTATGGAGCTAGAGGTGAGTCATTTCCGCATCATTGGTTGTCCAGTTTATATCCATCTACCAAACAAGAAGAGGACCAAGTTGGAGCCCTCTAGAAGTAACGGCTTGTTTGTTGGCTACAATGAGACTTCAAGCCTACAAGATCTCTATTCCAAGGGAGAGAGACAAATGTACACAGGGATGTAAATTTTGCATCCAGGAAGCCTCGTGATCCTATTCCGGTAACACAGGATGAGGAGCAAGAAGCTCTGAAGGTTGAGCCAAGGCCACCAAAGAATTTTAGTTCAGGGCAGCAGCCTTTAGGTGCAGAGAAGGAGCCACCAACTCCTACCAATTCTAATAGGAGACCTCGATGGTTCACTCGGACATCGAGGGATGCTCAAGAGCATGTTGAGGCTCCTAGGGGCTCATTCAGGGAGAGGAAGCCTCCGAAGAAGTTTCCAAACTACATGGCATTGATAAGCAACATCATAGATTTCAAGCCTTCCAACTTTCAAGAGGCAGTCGACCATCAAGTTTGGAGGGGTGCCATGGTGGAGGAGTTCACCTCCATCATGAAGAATGCAGACCAAGGGGAAACAGATAGTGACTTCCAGATGGCTCTACAAGATCAAGCATGCAGTAGATGGTAGCATAGAGAAGTACAAATTGTGGCGAGAGGATTCTCCTAGAAAAAGGGAGTGGATTACGAGGAGACCTTTGCTCCAATTGCCAAGTACACTTTAATTAAAGCAGTGACGTCTTTAGTCTCCATTATGGGATGTAGGACACATCAGATGGATGTGAAGACAACTTTTCTCAATGGGATAATTAAGGAAGAAGTGTACATTGAGCAGCCTCAAGCCTTTGAGATCAGTGGGAAGGTGTCCCATGTGTGCAAGATAAAAAAGGCCTTGTATGTACTCAAGCAAGCACCAAGAGCATGGTATTCTAGGATCGATGGATACCTACAAAGCATGGAGTTCACCAAAAGTGAGGCAAATCCCAATGTATATTTCACATTTGTTGAAGTTGATTTGCTCATTTTGGTACTATATATAGATTACTTATTTCTTACAAGTTTAGAGAAGCTCGTTGCAAGGTGCAAGGCAGATATGGCAACTGAGTTTGAAATTAAGCACATTGGCATGAAGCATTACTTCTAAGGGTTGGAGGTTTGGCAAAGATTAGGAGAGATTTTCCTTGGGCAAGGTAAGAATGTAGTCAAGATCCTAAAGAGATTCCAGATGGAGGACTGTAAACCCATGGCCATGCCTATGACCACTAATTTAAAAAAGGTAACTACTTCATATTTCTGTATGGTGGATCCAACGTTGTACAAGAAGATGATAAGTTACTTGATGTATATGGTCAACACTAGGCTAGATATATATTTTGCACTGAACACTTTGAAAATTGGGTAGCAGCAAAACATGTGCTCAGATAGGGGCACAATGGAGTATGAGCTGAGATATCTTGGAGATGGTGAAGTGAAGTTGCAGGGGTATACAAACTTAAATTGGGCAATCAGTGCATCAAACAAGAAAAGCACCTCAAGGTATTGCTTCCATTTGGGATCAGGGATGATATTCTAGTTCATCCGAAAGTAAACTGTCATGGCACTTAGCTCAACAAAGGGAGAGTATATGGAAGCGAGTACCGCTAGTTGTGAGGCCATATGGCATCGCAAGTTTGTTAGATTTTTACAATTTATTCAATGTGATCTAGGATCTTATATAAGAGAATAGCATGCACAGCAATAATCACAAGAGGCAAGAGACACGGATTTTTCCTTGAGGACACCAAAAAGGAGAAAACCCCATAACTTCCTCAGATATAGAATGAGCACCAATAGCAAAAGTAAAAACCCAAAATATGGAAATGTCCTTCAGCAGATTCTCTCTCTCCCACTTGTGCAAACTTGTCTTTTCTCTTACTCATGCGAACTTGATGAGTGAGTGTGTGTGGATAAATAGAGAGGCACCCTCTCTATTTATACTTTATCTTTACTTGACTTTTTCCCTCAACAGGGCCGACTTCTCTAGGAGAATCTAATAACCCTATTACAACTTAACTCTGGGGTCTAATGCCCCGACATACAATGGAGGGTTAACCTCAATCCCTTTACATGACTTAAATACAATAATGACTCTCCCGGACAAAGGAATAAACATCTTCGTCGGACTTACAATAAATACAATATGAAATATACAAGTGAATATCTTCTGAAGTTACAATTACATTAACACTCCCTCTTAACTAGGAAGATATTCTCTTGACACAGATATCAATACATATAGGCACAAGTCTTCAATGTTGGATCATCATTGTCACTGTTGTTGTTTTCCTCGTCATCTTGATCAAATGGTGATATCTTTTGAATCTACTCGTCATAGGAAGTTCTACAGAGCCAACCATTTTTCATGTTGGATGTAGGCCTAGCCTCCATGTAGGTCTTCAAATCATCAAGTAGGTATAGCTAAGGACTTATTACATTGCCTCTGCAAAACCTTAAGGAGCATCCCAAGACTGATTATATGCCTCTGCAAAAACTGAAGGATCTCCCAGGATTGATTATATGCCTCTGCAAAACCTGAAGGAGCATCCCAGGACTGATTATATGCCTCTGCAAAATCTGAAGGAGCATCCCAGGACTGATTATATGCCTCTGCAAAACCTGAATCCCCTACTACCATCTCATCATCATCAGATCATCTCATCGTCACATGGAGCACAACCCATATGCACATACCTCAACCATGTTGGAACAGCCACAATCCTTAATATGCACCATGGGAGGACACACCTACCACCATGTGAGAAAGGCTCTCGTGCATCTACGTCTTTCGGACTCATCACCTCCCCTTGGAGGGAACCTTGATCTGAAGTACACCAAGCTTTTCTCTGAAGTATTCAAACTTCACTCTGGCTAGTGGCTTGGTCAGCACATCAACAATATGCTCATCCATTGCAACATACAGGAGCTTCATCGCTCCTCTCTACACCATATCCCTGATATAGTGGTACTTGATCTCAATGTGCTTCGACTTGTCATGGAACATTGGGTTCTCGAACAACTTTACACAACTCTGGTTGTCACAGAAGATACAAGTCGCCTCTAATTGGAGATCAAACAAATCAGACGGTAGCTTCCTAAGCCATACTGCCTCACAACTAGCTGAGCAAGTTGCGACATACTCTGCTTCAATTGTACTTAGTGCCACACAGGACTGCTTCCTACTAAACCAAGAGATCACACCTGATCCCATACTGAAGTAGCACCCCAAGGTGCTCTTCCTATCTACAGCACTGCCAGCCGAGTCCGAATCAACATAACCCTGCAGGTTAACCTTTCAGTTGTACTTAGTGCCACACAGGACTTCTTCCTACTAAACCAAGAGATCACACCTGATCCCATACTGAAGTAGCACCCCAAGGTGCTCTTCCTATCTACAGCACTGCCAGCCGAGTCCGAATCAACATAACCCTGCAGGTTAACCTTTTGATTCACATCATAACTGAGCCCATAATCAATTGTACCCTTCAGGTACCTCAATATATGCTTTGCAGTAACCAGGTGAACTTGTCTTGGATCCATCAAGAACTGGCTCAAAGTGTTCACAGCAAAGCATATGTATGGTCTCGTGTTTGTTAGGTACATCAATGACCCAATCATCTGATGATACATCGTGGCATCAATTGACTCTAATGAAGCATCACAAAGTAGCTTCAAGTTCGATGCTATGGGTGTGACTATTTCCTTGCAGTCCATCATCCCAAACCTCTTCAGGATCTCTACTATATACTTCCCTTGACCAAGGAAGACTCCATCTGCACTCTGCCACACCTCCATACCTAGAAAATAATGCATCATGCCCAAGTCCTTCATCTCGAACTTGACAGCAAGCTTACTCTTTGTATCTGCAATCAACCCATCCTCACCTGTCACAAACAGGCCATCTACATACAGTAGGAGTATTACTGGGTTCCCTTTCTCAACCTTGTAGTAAAGGTTGGAGTCTGCTTTACTCTTGGTAAAATCCCAAACTAGTCAAGAAGTTGTCCATCTTGTCGTACCATGTCCTGGGCGCCTGCTTCAGTCCGTACAAAGTTTTATTCAATTTGCACACATGAGTCTACCTGTCATGTGTCTCAAATCCGAATGGCTGCTCCACATACACTTCCTCTTCCACTACACCATTCAAGAATGTTGTCTTGACATCCATCTGGTGTACCTTCCATTTCATCACTACAGCCAGAGCAAGTCTTGTTCTGATGGAAGTGTATCTGGCTACAGGTACAAAAGTCTCCTCATAATCTATCCCTTCCTTCTGGGAGAAGCCACGTGCCACAAATCTCGCTTTATATTTCTCTATGCTGCCATCTGTAGCATGCTTGATCTTGTAGATCCACTTGGAGGTCACAACACACTTCCCTTCCGGTCTAGGGACCACATCCCAGACATCATTATTCATGATCGACTAGTACTCCTCGATCATGGCATCCTTCCATTCTTTCTTTTTTGTCGCTTCTTCATAGTTGGAAGGTTCCTTGTCAATGATGTCGCACAACAAGGCTACATAACTAGAGTACGGCCTAGGTCTCTTGCTTTCTTTGTGCATTCCTTCTAGAGCGCCATATCTCTCTGCATCTAGGATTGCCTCTCGTACCCATGTTGGTTTCCTCTTGTGAGAATTCTTCTCACGGGGTGGATCTACAAGTTCTTGAGATTACTTCATTTCACGATCTTCTTCTGGAATTGCTTCATTCATTGTCATATCTCGGATCCTAGGTATTTCTAGTTCTTCAATGTCTTCAATAGGTAGCTTTCTGGATTTGTTGTATGCCGAGTCTTCGTTAAGTGTCACGTCCCTGCTAATATCGATCTTCTTGAACCCTAAAAAGTATATTCTGTAAGCCTTCGAGCTTTCACTATATCCCACAAATATGCCCTTCTTTCCTGAAGGGTCTAACTTTGTTCTTTTCTCCTTTGGGATGTGTATGTATACCGCGCAGCTAAATATCCTGAGATGGTCGACTTCCAGTTTCTCGCCGGAGAAAGTTTCTTCTGGTGTCTTGTTGTCCAGTATTCTATGTGGAGTACGATTTTGTACATACACGGCTATTCTTGCAGCTTCTGCACATAGATGCATAGGAAGATCCTGATCATGAAGCATTGCTCTTGTTGCTTCCTTAACCGTTCTATTCTTCCTTTCTGCAACTCCATTTTGTTGTGGATTGTATGGAGTGATCAACTCCCTCTTAACCCCTGAATCTCTGCATAATTTCTTGAATTCTTTTGACGAGAATTCTCCGCCATTGTCTGATCGAAGGGTCTTGATTTTCTTTTCCGTGTGGTTCTCTATCAAGGTTTTGAATTCCTTGAATTTGATGAATTCTTCATCTTTGTTCTTCAAGAAATATATCCATGTCTTCCTAGAAAAATCATCAATGAAAGAAACATAATATACATACCCACTCAATGAACTGGATGACATTGGACCACATACATCAAAGTGGATGACTTCCAATATTCCTTTTGCTTTGCTTTTGCTACTTGGAAATAACTTCTTTATGTTCTTTCCCTTCGCACATCCTTTGCAGATGCTTTCATGCTTTGTCTGGATTTCAGGAAGACCGTTAACTGCTTTGCTTGCAAGTGATAGTGCTCTATAGTGCACATGTGCAAGCCTTCTATGCCACAATTCACTTGGCTCCATGGAGTCATGGACTAAGGCTTGTTCAAGTTGGCCCTTCAGTTTGTATAAGCCTCCCTCTTGCTCTCCAATCACTACTACATCATCTATGGTCTTTCCTTTTGGCCACATAATAACTTGGACATCAATAAATGCAACCCTCATACCTTTTGCCACCAATGCAGATATGGAGAGAATATTCTTCTTTAGTCCTGGTACATATAGAACATCCTTCATCTTCAGAGATTTTCCAGAGTTCAGCTTGTAAGAGGCTTCACCACTTCCTTTTATAGGATATTGGTAGTCATCCCCAAGTTTCACCTTGTGAGGTGACTCATGTTCAAATAGATTCACAAAGGATTCTTTAAATCCTGTCATATGCTTGGAAGCCCCACTATCTACAAGACAATCATTGCTCCCATGTGAAACAGTACTTGTGAGAGCTGAAATCAGAACATATTCTTCATCGCTTGAAGAATCTTAATTGTCTCCTCTGGTTCTCTTCCGGGGAAGTTCATCATCCTCTGCAGTGTGAGCATGATGTCTTTTCTTGTTCTTCTTCTTTTTGTTCTTGGGACAATCTCTAGAATAATGTCCCTTCTAATCACAAGTATAGCATCTGACATTAGATAGATCTCTCCTAGGTCTTCTAAAGTTATCCCTCTGATTCTGGTGGTTGTGTTTTTCTTTCTTGTGATGAGAGTGCTCCCTTTTGTTATTCTTGGTGTGTGTTGTGAGAGCTTGATCTTCATTTCCCATCTTTTCTTCTCGAGCTATAATTCGAGCTTCTTCTTGTGAGCATTACTCCCACAGCCTACTGAAAGTTATTAACTTTCTTCTAGCACAAATTCCTTGAATAAAGGAGTCCCAAGATCTAGGGAGACCATTCAAGGTGGTCATCACAACTTCTCCATTCTCTATGTCTTCTCCCACAACTTCAAGTTGTTCCTTCATTTGAGAGACCCTTGTAAAGTATGACTGTACGGTCTCTGCATATTGGATCTTCACATTCTTCAACTGATTTCGCAAGGTCATCTTCCAATTTATATTCTTTCCTTCAAATAGCTTGGTCAAGGAATCAAACATCTCTTTAGGTGTCTTTAAGGAAGACACATGTGGTATAAGGTGATCCTTGATAGAATCAACAATAATCCTCTTGGCCTTGACCAAGTTCTTCTTGTGTAAGGCTTTAGCCTCATCTCCCTCTAGAACTGGAACCTCTTCATTTATGTAGGTGTCCAATTAACTCTCTTCAAGGACTAGTGAAATCCTATACTTCCATGCTCGAAATTTATCAGCTCCTTCAAGCTTATCCTCAAGTTTGGTGTGGTGAGACATCTTTAATGAGAACTTCGAATGGAAATAAAAAAGATTTAGATCTTACCAATTTGAGATGCCCGAGCTGGATCTGGAGCTAATCTTCTGCAGTTTTGGTTTTTATTGTCCAGAGTCAAACTAGGGTTTGACTTTTCCGGAGTTTTACCCAACCAAAAACTTCGATCTTGGTCTCAAAATTTCGATTTTGAGAAGGAGAACAATCCTACGCTAATTGCACTCCAAAATTCCACTTCTATGAAAACCCCTAATTTCCCGCAGTAGTGACAAGCCAAAAATTGAAAATGCTCGGAATCAAATTTTGCATCGACAGAAAGATGCGCCCTCCTAAGGCGAGTTAGCCTAGCCTCCTATTCTTGATTATCTGTGGAGAGAGACCCAAAAATTAAGAAGTCCTAGCTTTCGCAGTTGCATTATACCTTCTTCTCAGTTTGGCTCTGATACCATGTTAGATTTTTACAATTTATTCAATGTGATATAGGATCTTATCTAAGAGAATAACATGCAAGCAATAATCACAAGAGACAAGAGACACAAATATTTTTCCTCAGGGAAACCATAAAGGAGAAAACCCTGTAACTTCCTCAGAGAGATAGAATGAGCACCAATAGCAAAAGTAAAAACCCAAAATATGGAGATGTCCTTCAGCAACTTCTCTCTCTCCCACTTATGCGAACTTGTCTTTTCTCTTACTCATGCGAACTTGATGAGTGAGTGTGTGTGGATAAATAGAGAGGCACCCTCTCTATTTATACTTTATCTTTACTTGACTTTTTCCCTCAATAGTTCGACTTCTCTAGGAGAGTCTAATAACCCTATTACACCTTAACTCTGGGGTCCAATGCCCCGACATACAATGGAAGGTTAACCTCAATGACTTTACATGACTTAAATACAATAATGGCTCTCCCAGACGAAGGAATAAACATCTCCATTGAAGTTACAATAAATACAATATGAAATATACAAGTGAATATATTCCAAAGTTACAATTACATTAACAAAGTTGCATGAGTTATTTGCTTAAGAGTTGGATCCCACAGTGATTAACTGTGATAATCGAAGTTTATCAAACTCTTTGAGAATCAAGTTTTTTATGACATATCCAAGCGCATTGAGATCATATATCACTTTATTTGAGACATAATTCGGAAAGGAGCAATGAAACTCCAATATGTACCCATAGATCAGCAAGTTGTTGATATTCTAATCAAACCGCGAAATAGCTTTGATAGGGCCACAAAATTGTTTTGTATAGGATGCAGAATTGCTTTAAGCTACAAAATTATTTTGTAACTTGTAAAGGAACATGAACTCAAACCTGTATCCTATATTGTTTTCAAAGCATTTTGTAAGTTGCAAGTTCCAGATTGAAGATGCACTCTTTGGCATCAATAGTTGGTGTTGTCCTCACTAAAGAACACATATCTAGAATGATCCAGAAAGATCAAATCCACCTTAATATACAATGACCTATGGGACAAGATTTGTGAAGGAAGGACAATTCATACAAAGACAGATGCAATCATAACCATTGATCCAAAACCTCCTACATCAGAGAAATAACTTGTTATTTAGCAGTCCAAAGACAAGAAATCTTTAGGTATGATCACTGCCACTGTCAGTGAAGAGGTGAGCCAACATAGTTTGCCTGCAAAAATCATGTTTTGAAGCATTAAAGACTTTAAAAGACTTATATGATTCACAATCTGAGATGGAGATAATTCAATTAATGTTAAAATTGTTCAGTTTGGAAGTAAAAGATAATGATCCTACCCTGGTTGCATCTGAGATCAAAACAATCATGCATAAGATCCAAGCATCTAGTATGAAACCTGACCTTCCACTTGCAGCATTTGTAAACTCACTTTATTCAACTTCCAACTACCTTGAGTCCCTACATGCGAGCAACAAGTTCAAAGACATCACCTTTGATGCCCTGGTAGAAAAGATTGCAAACTAAGAGAAAGCCTTTGGAAAGAAATCAAGCGAGCCTGCTGGAGAATCCCTTTCTTTGTTCAGAAAGCAAAGAATCAGCCCAAAGATCCTTCCAAGCGAAATAGCAGCAAAAGACGACGAGGAAGAAGAAATTTTGAAGGCATAGGGGGCAAAAACAACTCAAACAAAAGATCAAATCTGAAGCGCAAGAGTTGTGGAAAGAATAGACATGAAGCAGATCAGTGTTGGGCTCCTTGGGAGTCCATCAAAGGAAGACACAAACAAAAAAAAGAAGACAATAATAAAAATCAAGAGGTTGGTAAAGCCCATGATTTTGCTCATTGTATAGTTGCACACTGTAATCTTGGTATTAATGAAATAAATTCTCTTTCATCTTACAAAGATTGTTGGTTGCTTGATACTGGTACAACTTCTCATATGACTTTTAGAAAAGATTGTTTTGAAGAACTGAATGAGATTGAAAATGGCATAGTATACTTTGCAGACAAATCTAGCCTCAAACCAAGGGGAATTGGTTCAATCAGGCTCAAGTTGCCTGGTTTCCCTGATTTTGTATTAAAGAATGTTCTCTATCTTCCAGAATTGCAGAGAATCTTGTTGTCCTTAGTGCAAATTCGGCAGCAAGGCCATTCCATCCACATGTTTGATGGAATTGTAGGGATAAGGAAGTCAACTAACAATAAGGTAATCATGATTAGGTGTGAAGATAGAAAGTTGTTGAAGTTAAAGGGTTGTTTTGCAACAGTTCAAAACTTTGCCTGTATGTCTCAAGCTTGAAGAAGGTAATTTGTCATCTAGCTTATTGTGGCATGCAAGATTTGGTCACTTGAATTATAACAATGTTCGTTTGTTAAGAAATAATGGAGTATATGTTTTGCCTACTATTCGTAAGCAAAGGAACAAATGTGATGCATGCATAATAGGCAAACATAGTAATCATCCATTTCAAGAATCTAAATTCAGAGCATGTAGAAAGTTAGAACTAATTCATTCTGACTTACATGTCCCCATGCCAATTCCTTATGCAAATGGTAATAAGTACCTCATGACCTTTGTTGATGATTATTCAAGAATGTGTTGGGTATATTTGTTGAAGACAGTCTGAAGTATTTCAAACATTCAAGAACTTTCATGCATGGATAGAGAATCAAGCAAAAGCGTGTATTGTTACATTTCGTTCTGATAATGGTAAAGAATACATCTCTAATGAATTTGAAGACTATCTTTGCAAACATGGGATTACACATCAAACTTTAGTTCCTTATAATCCTCAACAAAACGGTGTAGCAGAAAGAATGAATAGAACATTAATGAATATGGCAAGATCAATGATGTTTTTCAAAAATGTGAAACTAATGTTTTGGGGTGATGCAGAAGTATGTGCAGCGTATTTGAGAAATAGAAGTCCATCTCATGCTCTTGAAGACAAGACTCCACATGAAATGTGGTTTGGCCACCTTCCTTCGGTTAGGCATCTCAGGGTTTTGGTTCCACCTGCTATGCCTTGATAATAAAGGAACAAAAAAACAAACTTGGTGCTAGAAGTCGAAAATGCATTTTCTTGGGGTATTCAGACACTTCCAAGGCATACTGTCTTTATAATGAGATAAACAAGAAATTTGTTGTTTCCAAAAATGTCATTTTTCTTTAAACTAATAAAAATAACGAGTCTATTGAAAGACAGCTTGATCGTCTAGACAAGTTTTCCCATCTAAAGACATATTATGAATTTGATAATGAAATTCCAAACCTTGAAGGGGGAATCCCGATCTTGGATCAAAATCAATCTTTGGAATTTCCTTTTGAAGCACCAACACCCCCTCATGAAGAAACTCATGAAGAAGAAGTTCCCACCAGTTCACCTGAAATGGATGATGTTATTGAGAAGATTGGAAGATTCAACCTCGAAGAAAATGAAGCACCTCCAGCTGATCAACTTGGACAATCAAGGAAGATTTTGAAATAGGTCATAAAGACACTTGAAAGTGTCCATCCAAATGAAGTAGGAAAGACAAAAACGAGAAACTTAACAAAATAAGATGATGGAGGAGAAGCAAATAACTCAGGTGAGGACATGGATGTCTCATTTGATTGTGAATTGAATTTATTTGCTAACTTTGAACCAACTTCCTTTATAGAAGTTGCTACATGTGATGAATGGAAAGAAGCTATGCAAAATGAATACGATGCACAAATGGAACCTGTAAGTTGGTTGACCCTCCAGTTGGAACCAAACCAATTGGTTGCAAGTGGGTATACATTAACAAATACAGATCAGATGGCTCACTTGACAAACACAAAACAAGGCTTGTGGCAAAAGGCTATGCACAAAAAGAAGGAATTAACTATGAAGAAACATTCTCCCCCACAGCAAAATGGGCTACCATTTGCACTTTGCTCTCCATGGCATCACAAAATGGGTGGAAAGTCCACCAGATGGATGTAAAACCCACTTTCTTGAATGGAGACTTGAAAGAAAATGCCTTCATGTCTCAACCAGAAGGTTTTGTTGTGAAGAGACAAGAACACAAGGTATGCAAACTTGTCAAATCCTTGTATTGCCTAAAACAAGCACCACGAGCATGGTATGAAAAGCTAGCAGAGCATCTTCTAAAGCTAAATTTCAAGCATTATAATATTGATGATGAAAGATTGTTTGTGAAGAAAGTTGGAAGATCTATTGTATTTCTTGTGGTATATGTAGATGACCTTTTGATGACAGGGAACAATGAAAATTATATAGCATCCATAAAGAAAGATTTGAAGAAATGATTTGAAATGACTGATTTGGGACATCTTCATTACTACTTAGGAATTGAAGTGACTCAATATCCTAAGTACATATTCATATCTCAGAAAAAGTATGTTGGAGAATTGTTGAACAGATTTTGCATGACAGAATGCAACCCTCTCTCAACTCCAATGGAACAAAAGTTGAAGCTCACATCAAGCGAAAGAAAAAAAAATGAGGATGCGACCAAGTACCGACAGCTTGTAGGAAGCCTTATCTACCTTACCACTACCAGACCAGATATTTCTTATGTTGTTGGCATCCTTTCCAGATCCATGCACAAACCTATGAAAGACACTGGTCTATAGCCAAAAGAGTTCTAAGGTACTTGAACGGGACTCAAGTACACTAAGGTGGAAGACTTCAAACTCATTGGGTAAACTGATTCAGACTTTGATGGCAACAAAGAGACAGGAGTGTCCACTTATAAATACACAATGAGTCTTGGATTAGCAGCTATTTCTTGGAGATCATGCAAATAGTCAGTTCCAACAAATTCGACAACAGAAGCAGAATATGTGGCAGTTGCAAAAGCAACAAAGGAGATTGTGTGGCTCAAGAAGATACTTGAAGATTTGCGGGAGAAGCAAGAAAATTCCACTCCCTTATTGATCAACAACAATTCTGCAATCAAGTAGGCCAAGAACCCCAGATTCCATGATCGAACCAAGCACATCAACACAAAGTACCATTTGATTCGACATCATGTAGAGGCCAAGACAGTTCATTTAAGACATTGTTCCAGGAATGAGCAAATTGTCGACATCTTCACCAAAGCACTTAGACAATAAAAGTTTGAAGGATTTAGAACCATGCTCGGACTCACGAACACCCCTTCAAATTAAGAGAGGGGATGTTGGAAACCTAATCCTCGTGATTATGGTTCCACATACTATGTAAATAATGTAAATAAATAATAAATATGAATAGTCATGTAGGAAGGTGAAAAGGTTGGTTGGAAGATGAATCTCAACCACCATATGAATTGTATAAATGAATACATTTGCTATGGAATAAAGTGAATTCGGGAGTTATCTATTCAACAATTCCTATTAATATAATGAGTTGACAAGGTACCAGCACATTCGTAAGTTCGTTTTTTTTGTGTTGATTACAATTAATATAATGAGTCGGCAAGGTACCCGCACCTCTGTTCTTGCATTAAGTTGTCGAAAAAATAGAATGGTTAGTTTTAAGTCCATTAAATTGTTCCTCGTTTTTACTATACTTTTAAGTCAAGGAAAAATGGTGCAGTCAATAGAACAGCACAATGAAGCAACAATTCCTCGCCCTTTTGTTTCTCAAAGATCTATACCAAAACTTTTTCTCATTAAAACCTACCAACAAGTAGATGACTTGAATATGAATGAAAATATGTTGTGGAACAAAAATGATACTGCCTTCAAAATTGGCCAGTGATTTGCTACCAAACTAATTAAAATATAACAATTTTTCCAGTTTTGTCATGGGATTTTTTGTTTTATAATATTGAACTTCAACACAGAAATTTCTACATATCATGTCCAGTAGATAGGACTTTGCCAACGAGGTTTTCATAGAAGAAATCATAGTGCCAATGTCGCTGCAATTAATAAACCTGTATTTTTGTCCATTGCTTGGTGAGGAGCAAGGTTGTTCTACCGCAATGTTCCCACTGAAGCTGATGGGAGGGAAACAAGAAGCTGAGGCGGCAAAATGCAATGAGGAGTTTCAAAGCTCAAATGCAGAACAATGAAGAAAACTTGTTTCGTTAAATTTTGCAAATTTTTATTTTAAAATATAATGTGCGCATTTGAATTTGAATGAATTGACATAGGAGGCAAGGCATGGGCATTCATGGAATTATTGTCATGGAAGGGATCCTTTATACCATGACGGCAGCAAGAGTGTCGGCTTGTAGGACGTTGGACAATAGGCAGACTGAAGGGATGGAAGACAATTTTGGGAACCTCGTTAACAAGAATTCCTCCAGAGCAGGGTTGGAATTTGAATACGGATAATTTGTTTATGAAACCATTTTGCTACACAATCCCACTTTTTCCCAAAATGGTCCATGTATTTTTTAAACACATAGTATAAAAGTTCTATGACAATTTGGGTTGCAATAGCCGAATTTTTCCAACGTGATTTTGAAATAATCCGATCAGAATTTTTCAAAATCCAGGTTACAGCAGTTAAGTGTTGGTTTATTGGTCAATACTGAGAGGGGGGTGAATCAGTATTGTTATCTTTTTACTATTTTAACCACTTTAAAATTTATCATTAGAAACACAGAACAACAAGTACACAGAACACAATTTTAACGTGGAAGCCCAATAGGGTAAACCACCAATACGTCCTATTACTGCAAAATTGTTATTTACAAATAGTTTTGCCTGCTATTACAGACAAGGATGGTATTACACCCTATTTACCAATACCAATTGGAAGGAGGCTACGACCCCCTAGTTTATCAGCTATGACTGAAAGGATGCTACAACACCCTATTTACCCATGCCAATTGGAAGGAGGCTACAACCACCTGGTTTATCAACTACAACTGAAAGGATGCTACAACACCCTATTTACCAATGCCAATTGGAAGGAGGCTACGACCCCCTAGTTTATCAGCTACAACACCCTATTTACCAATGCCAATTGGAAGGAGGCTACGCAGCTACAACTGAAAGGAGGCAACAACCCCCTGCAGGCTTATTGCCTGCCCTAGCGCCGCCCTGCCACCTTGATATGTTTCTCACGATTTCTCTCCCACTGAATTCTGTCACACCCACTAGTCTCTGATTCTAATCATGCAATTTGAACTACAGAGACATCTTCCTTCTTACTCAGGCCACTGCTTAAATACTTCTCAGCGTTTAAGCTTCTTTCAACAGTTGCGTCTCTTCAAACTGGACAAACACACCTTTCACTGTTGCGCCCTTTCATATCTGAAGATCACACCTTTCAGAACGTCCTTTCACGTTTTTCCATTGATCCTGCACCTTAGAGATCGTTTCCGCAGCTTGGAAACCATTTTCGCACCTCTGTCCAACGCTTGCAGGTGCTTTCGTACTACCAAACTTCTTTCCGCAGGATCAACTTCCAGATCCAATCAGAGTCGTTGATCTTATCTCTAAGTCAATCCGGACCGTCGACCTAACCATCGACTTCCATCTCAAAATCGTCTTTCTGCACCAAGATTCTCTTTCAGCGATTTCCCACCGTTGATCTTCGTCGGGCGTTTTCCTGGCCGTCAATCTCCAGATTGCGGGATGCGGGATGTCAACTGTTCGCTTTTGCCTTTCTGCAAACTCCTTTCCGCAAGCTTCTTTCCGCAATTTTCCTTTCGCACTGTCGATTTGTTTTAGCGAAACTAACTTCAGTCGTTCGATCTTTCCAGATTGCGGGATGCAGGATGCAGAAACGTAACATTTCGATTTTCCGCAAGCTCCTTTCCGCAATTTTTCTTTTGCACCGTCGATCTTTTGCAGAGTCTTTCCTGACCGTTGATCTTGCGGATTGCGGGGTGGATTGCGGGATGCAAGATGCGGAATCACACTTTCCTATTTCGGACTTCCGCAATTTTCTTCCATAACTTTGTTTCCGCATTGCGGATTGCAGGATGCAGGATGCAGAATCACATTTTCCTATTTTGGACTTCCGCAACTTTGTTTCCGTGTTTTCCTGGACCGTTGATTTCCTTGCGAATTTACCCCTGACCGTCCGATCTTGATCTTTTGCGGAACTTTGGCTTTTCCGCCTATCTTTTGCGGGATGCTTCCTAACCGTCGGATCTTGTGCGGGATGCTTCCTAACCGTCCATTCTAGAACTAATGCACTGTCTTTGCGGATTATACAAAAACTGATCCTCATTCATCGGATCTCATGCAGATTACTATGCCACCTCATCATCGTGTCATGTCATCACTACCTTCGTCTATGCCACCTCATCATTGTGCCATTTTGTCTTTACTTTGACTTATGTTGCATTAACTCTGCCATGGTATCTTTTTGCTTATCCTTTGTACTTCATAAGCCATCGCTACCTTAGTCTCTCATCATCATTAGGACACCATCATATTTCGTGTCATCATATGTGTCATGCCACATCCTCAACTATGCCATGCCATGTCATCACTACCTTAGTCTTTCACTGAGTTTGTCCTACCATCATATCCACTAGTTATTCCTTTGTCATTCGTGAACACCTTTGACATCAATGACCATTGACAACTATATACTCAAATTTGCCAACATTAAGTTCTAGAATTTCAAGTGCCCCAAGGGTTTCTGAGGGTACTGAATACATTTCTACCATCCAAATTGCAATTAAAACACACTTCAATTCCCAGTTTGCAAAATAAAAAACAATGGATTCCGGCAAAAAAATGGCCATCTAATCCAAATCATCAAATTTTTAGAAATCTCCTTTTCAAAACCATCATTAAATTTTATGAGGTATAAATACTCCTACGGTGGAATAATTTCCACTAGTTACACAACAAAAAATCATTTGGAAGAGGATCAGTACTGCAAAAATTTCAAAGAAACTTTTATCAAAATTTAAAGCTACATGTTGCATTTCACCATCTCAATTTATTTTTTAATGGTCATTTTTTTTGGATAAACCAAGACAAACAGCTTGACACTTAAATAGCAACTTCCAAATTGTCAGTTATCATCACAAAGATAAAATGTTTTAATTTATGATCATTCTCAAATTAATTATCCCACGAATGTAGGTGAGTCCCAAGAAGGAGGAGACGTGATAGGGAGAATGCATGCGAGGTCTGAGCCGCCACACCCCATGTGAAAGGTTTTATGAGGACAAGTGGACATGAGGGTGCCATGAGAGATGTATTCGTGCAGGAAATCTCCTTGATACGGAAAGGAATGTTGAGGCTACCAAAGGTAGTGAATGTGGATCTTGCAGGTATGAGGTTATGGTGGGAGTTGACAAATGTAATTATGAAAACCAATGGGATGAGCTTGGTTTCTCTGGGTCTAATTGGGAAGGTTTTATCTGTAGTTATAGGATGGTACTGTGATGTATTAGTTGTAACCCTGGGCTGGCGTGGGCATGTTTTTAAAGGGCAACAGGGTGGCTCTAAGAGGCATTCGAGAGTTGAAGCAATTCACCCGTATTGTATTCAAAACGGCTGTGGTAAGTTCTATGTGGTGGTTGTGGAAAGTATGGATTCAGGGGTGGATTCCAAGAGCCCGGAAGGCAGGCGACTGCGACGGGTGAGCCGAGAGCAGACTAGGGATGCTCAGGCAACGTGGCACTACCATGCATCCATTCCTACTGCTATCCGTGCGGAGTTGGAGATCATGCAAGACGAGGTCTGGAGATAAGTCTTGGAGAAAGACCCATCACTAAATGAGGCGGTGTTGGAAAGTTGGATTCAAGACCCGGGCTCATCAAGGGCTCACTAGGGTCAGTACGAGAAGACGGTCACTTTGTATTGGGTTATCAAAGGCCTTCTGAGTCAAGTTCTATTGGAAAGAGAGGAGAAGCAAGGGGGCAATGAAGTTCATGTGGCTTTCTGGAAGAAGTTGTATGCTAATACTCGCCTTCTTCATATGAAAATAGATGCAGTGGCCCGTGGGGCATGAATTGGGTATTCCTTATCTTCCCCAGATGGGGGTGTTTGCAATTAGGCCAAAGAATGAACTTGGAATACGGAAAGGTTACAGGGATTGAGGATGGTAGCGGCGAGGCTCCTCGGCGCACGGCAGACATGCAGCAATAATGGCTCCTTTGGCGTCATTCCTTTTTGGTAGGTCTTTGGTTTCGGCTTGGAACAGTTGTGTTTAGTCTTGGCAAGCATGGTAGTCTATGTAGGTGGGGTGGGTGTTCTTAGCTTGTTTTCCAGTATAGTTTGATGACTATGTTATTCCAGCCAGGAGGCTGTGGTTGGTTTTGTTTGGGCATTGGGGCTGACTGCTTAGTTGATGATTTGTATGCCCTGGTTTTTCCTTCAGGGAGGGGCCATAGGCAATGTTAAAATGTCTTGTATTTAAGTTGTTATAATAAAGTTTCAGACTGATAAATAGGAAGAAGAAGAGACCAAAGCTGTAACTTTTTGTATACTATGNCTTATTTAAATATATATATATATATATATATATATAAATATATATATATATCAAATTAATTATCCATTTTCATATTCAAATACTCATCCTCATTTGGCATGCCATTGTGTCTTACATTCTCTATTTCTTTTGTTGAAAATTTACTTAGTTCTTTTGTTTTATTTTTTTTTAACAGCTAACATTTGATTTCAAATTCTATACAATTCAATATTTTTATTTCCTATATAAATCTGGTATTTTAAAATTGTTTCTATACATTTACTTTTATTTTTTATTTAAATTTAGAGTTTTAAAATTAGTTGCATACAAATGAATATAAATTTAAAGTTTTAAATCTTTTAACAATTTTATAATCTAAAAATATATTTTTTAAAATAATAAAAAATATCATCTTAAAATATATATATATATATTTTTTTTAAATGTTATGAGAATGTATTTTAAAATAAAAAAATGTATTATGAGAAGGTAAATATTGTATATATAATGAGCAAAATTTATAGCAATAAAACGTATATAAAAATAAATAAATAAATTGATGGTTCCACGGTTAAAACTAAAACCAATTTCGGAATTGCTCCACGGTTAAACTAAAACCAAATTCCCACCGACCAAGGGTGGTCTCTGTCCACCCATTAACGAATCCTTAAACCATGATCTAGACAATCAGCAGGGTTTCCTAAATGATTTGCATTTTCAATGGAATTGCAACCAAGAAAACATGTTCTGAAACAATTCTCCCTGAAAATTTAAACTGCAGACGGATTTATGCTGATGAGATTATGGACAAACCTCTGAGCCGTGTACGTCAATTTTTGAATATTTTTAACCCTAAGTTCGTCCAGCGGATCTCTAAAATTGCAAATTGAACCAGTAAAAATTGTTGCCATGAACAACGGTCAGATGAAATGCCAAATCACGGATAACCCTGCGACGAGAGCACGAATTGAGGAAGGTTTAAAGCATAGAAACTCACCTGCGATTTCTGACTCCGACGATCCGAGCGGAAGCGAAATGAACCTTCAGGTTCCAAATTTGCTAAAGATTACGCGGCTGAAACCCCAATTGGACGTCCAACCAAATATTCAGAACTGTGCGTCCTCAGAAACCCTGGGTATTGGATTATATGAAGGACACGTAACATTCAGAGACCTTTATGTACTTCTGGCCCTCGTCCTGTTTTATACTGCCGTTTCTGTCTGAGCAGATTAAATAATTGAGCTGAGCTGTGCGGATGTGCCATCTCCTCTCCTGGCGGTATTTTTAGATTCTTGTTGAAGTTTATGTATACATTTCCGATGAAACATTTTCTTTCCAATTTTCTTTTTTTCTTTTTTCAATGTGTTTTTGGTCTATACAAGGAAGCAGCATTTTCTTCCTTTTTAAATGTGTTTTTGGTCTATACACGGAAAGCAGCATTGTCGTAGATATCTTTGACTTTTGATAACAATCATTCAACAAAATAATAGTAGTGAATGAGATTTTTTTTTTAGGTCAAAGTTATTTGAAGTTTACATTTAATCTTAACGACGTTAAATATCGGAAGAAATAATCGTGAATGGGATATTTATTATGTTAAAAGTAAATTAAAATTTAAGTTTGGTTTTGATCATATTGAATAGTTATTATGTTAGAAGTAAATTAAATTTTATATTTAATCTTTGATCATATTGAATAGTTTATTAGAGAGAGGCGAATCACCTCTTTAATAGTTTATTAGTCTCTCTCTAGGAAGATTCGGGGGTTGATTTTTTCACTGTTGATCATTCTATGACGATCAAGGAGCTTTATTCTCAAAAGCAAAAAATTTGGCTTATAAGGAATAGACTCTAAGACCGAAGAGTCGAGCTATCTGGTTGAAAGTTGGGGATGAAAATTCGAAATATTTTCATCACTTTGCAAATCGCAGAAGGTTATATTCGATTTGGGAAGCCTCGGATGGTCAAGGTAACATGGTTCATGGTTAAGCTTCTATTAAAGAAGGGGCCATTTCTTATTTCTCCACTTTATATAAAGACCCTAAGCCCAATAATATTGTTGATCAATTGACGGTTCTCAAAAACTTTCCTACTATCGTCAGTTAGCAGGATTGTGGCCTAATTGGTGGTCCCATTGGTTTAAAGGAGGTGGAACTTACATTGAAGGATTTTTCCAACGACAAGAGCTCTGGGCCCGATGGATGGACTATGGAGTTCTACCTCCATTTATTTGAGATTATGGGAAAGGAGCTGGTGGCGGCGATTAAGGAAACTAGAGTCACTAGTCTTATTCCTAATAGCTTAGATACTACCTTTCTTACGTTGATTCTGAAGGTTGACAGACCTTCCTCCTTTGTTGAGTATAGGTCGATTGCCTTGTGCAATCTCTTGTACAAGCTTATCACTAAAATCATTGCGGGTAGGATGAAATCGGCTTTGAGTAGGGCAATTTCTGTTGAACAGTTTGGCTTTCTTCCTGGTTGTCAAATCCTAGATGCTGCTGGGATTGTACAAGAAACTTTACATTCGACCAAGCAAAAGAAGCTATCAGCTTTGATCCTTAAACTTGATCTGGAAAAAGGATATGATAAAGTGGATCGCTCTTTCCTCCATTTGATCTTACTGCAGATTGGTCTTCCTCTGAGTATTACACAGTGGATCATGTCTTGTGTGAATACAACATCTTTTGTTGTGTTAATTAATGGTTATCCCAAGGGTGGCAGGCGCGGGGGGGGTCATTCTTGATCCCGGCGGAAAAATTGAACATTCCTTTGCATGGGGGTTAGGGATCAGGACCAATAACGAAGCAGAATGGTTGGCTTTGCTTCAAGGTCTGCGTTTTCTTCAGGCCAAAAATTACCGCAAGGTCTTAATTTTTGGAGACTCTAAGCATGTCATCTCCAAATTGATTAATGGTTACCCCTCGGGAGCTGTCAGATGTCGACGCCTGTATAATAAAGTCAAATCCCTTTGGCATCACTCCTTCCAGCCCTTTCACATCCTTAGAACTAACAATAAAGCTGCTGACACTATGGCTAACATCGGGGCAACCCTTTCACAAGGAGTTTATAAACTGGATGGGGACCCTCCCTCCCACCAATATATTCCTTAATGAATCAGGCAATATGCATTTGGCTCACATTATATATTGAAATTTGGATTGTCCTTTGGATAAGGTGGAGAAGGCTTTGTTTTTTGCCTAAATCTATGGTTTTATGCCTAAGCCTAAGGTGGAGAAGGCTTTGTGTTTTGGGTATGGGTTCACCCATCCCTCTTCACCCTTCCCACTCTTCGAGCCTCCTCATCCCTTGCATTTACGCCTCCCCGCTGCATTTGTCCTTCGCCGGCTGCATGCTTTTAAAAGCCCATACTCCTCCCTGTGCCGCGTGTATCCCTCCTCGAACCTCCATACATTCGGTCATGTCCGTCTTAATGCTTGCAAGGCTCTGGAGTTTTCGCATTTACCTCTCGCACGTTTGGAGCTTTGTTTATCTCAGTCCTTCCTCCATATTCGACTCCAGAATGTCGCTCCGGAACTCCTCCTCTGTAACCTCTGGCATATTCGAAATTCAAAGAATACTGGGGCAGGTGGTCCTGGGTGTTAGCGAAGGGTGGCTTCAGGGCCTCCCCTGGAAGGTTCTCCCAATATCGCGTTCGTTGGTGAAAGACTGGCTCGTCTTGGCAGTATTGTCCTCTGGCGCAGGGTTCAGTCAGCCAGAGTTTCGGGGTGCTGAGCAAAGGGACACAGGCAGTGTTTGGGGTTTGGACTCCGGGCAGAGCAGGGGGCTGGGCGTTGTGGGATCTTCGGGCCTCTTCCAGGCAGGAAAATTCTCGTTGTCATATGAGTTAGAGGTGCTCAATTCTCTCCTTTCTACAGTCAAGATTCATCGCAGAACTTCAGGTAATTCTGTCAGCGTGCCTATAAATCTGTTTGCTAATCTGTCCATTTCGCCTGGGGTTAAAGGTATGGCACACGGAGGCGATTGGGTGGATATTAAGAAGAATCTTCGCAGGCTATATGAGCTTCTGGCCATTAACGTTGTGGATACCAAAGAAATGAGTGAGGAGATAAAGAAGATGGCTGAAACAGTAAGCTATACTTCCCAGCAAGTAAGCAATAACGACGCCCGCATTGATGATAATGAGAGCAGCCTTCGGGAGATGCATGGGAAAATGGACAGAATTCAAGAGGATCTTCAGAGATTCATTGAAATGCATCAGGCCAGCCGAGTTAATGGCGAGATCAATGGCGAAGTTGCTGAAGCGGCCCTCCCCATGGAAGAGGAGTCAGTAGTCCAGCCGAGAAACAACAGGAATATGTAGTAATATGTTCCCTCTAAGTTATGTTTAATGTTTTTTTGCCTCCTTATCTGTTTTCAGTTCGTAAGGGTCTACCCCTATAGCAGTTTTAGAAGCTTTGAACAGTCAGTTTGCAGGGTATTTTGGACAATCCCATGGCTGGTCCTCTTTGACAGCCTTTTTGATGTACATTTTCTGCTGAAGCTACCATCTCTGTAACGCATGGCTGTGCGCAGCCCCCTTTTATATATTTATGTTTATAGTTTCTGTTAAAAAAAAAAAAAATTAATGGTTATCCCTCGACATTTTTCAAGGGGTCGCGTGGTATAAGACAAGGTTTTCCTCTTTCACCTTATCTTTTCCTTCTGGTCATTGAGGGCTTGAGTCTGTTACTTCGTCAGGTGAAGGCGGAAGGATTGATTAAAGGTTTGAAAATCTCTAGATCTATTTTTTTAACCACACACTATTTGTTGACGATGTGATTATCTTTGGAAAAGGTGACTTTGCAAAATGGTTTTATATTAAGGGCTTGGCCGATCTTTTCTGTAAATCTTTGAGTGTGACCTTCACTTCTCATAAATCCTGCTTTAGACACAATGGAGTTGAGCAAAACATTTTGCTTAATATTTTGAATCTCTTCTCTATCCAAGGTGGACATCTCGACTTTGGTATGTCTTACTTGGGTTTTTTTCTAAAACCCAACTCTTACAAGAGATCTGATTGGGATTGGTTCGTTAAGAAAGTCCATCGTCGCATGGGTAGATGGACGTCGAAATGGCTCTCTCTGGGCAATCGGAAGACTTTAGTCATTTTGGTTTTGTAATCTTTACATGTTTATTGGTTTGCCCTTTTTCATGTACCTGTGAGTACATTGTTGTCCTTGCATAGACTATTTTCGCTTTCTGTGGAGGGGTACACAAGATACAACAAAATACCATCTGGTGGATTGGGAGTCTCTGTCTATGCCAAAGTCTTAGGGCGGCTGGAGTATCAAGCATCTTGGTTTATTCAATCTTTCCCTTTGTTCTAAGAGCCTTTGGAGAGGGCTCACGATCACAGGTCTGTGGAGTAAAATCATCAATTCCAAATATATGAAAATACTCCCTCTTCTGCATGGTGACCTGCTGGAAAGTTTAAAACTTCATCCTCATCGACTGTTTGGTGTAGCCTGTACACAACACTTCCATGTATTATTTGAGAACTTTGTTGGCAGGTTGGAAGAGGCAATAATATTTCTCTTCGTTTGGATCTTATTGTGGGGATCAATAATCGAATGCTCTCTCGAAGTCTTTTGGTAATCCTCCATGAAAGGAACTTGATTGTACTTAAGCAGGCTTACGTTGATGGTGAAGATCCTTCTTCAGGATGGTTATTGGCGGCTACTTTGGGCCTGGCTGGTGTGGAAGCCGTGGAATGGGAGGAATATGTAAGTAGCATGCGGGAGGTGAGCATTTCATTTTTTGAGGACCTTGATTCTTTGGTTTGGACTAGGAATAAACATTTGGGTACTATTACAGCTAGCCTAGCCTACGCTTATTTATTCAAACAGTACCGGGTGCTTCAGCCAAAGTGGTGGCATTTTTTTCTTTGGAAGGTGAAAATGTTGCCCAAAGTGGAATGTTTTGTTTGGCTTGTCCTCAAGCATAAGAGTCTTACCTCAGATGTTTTATAGCGGCGTAGTTGTCATGGGCCGAGTAGATGTATCTTTTGTATGAATGCTTTAGAATCGACTGAGCATTTATTTTCTTTTTGCTCTTGCTTTCGAAGCCTCTGGTTGCTTATGTGTTGTGATTTGAGATGTCAATGGTCTTGGGGTGATGATTATATTGCAAATTTCCTCTCAAAGGTTACATATCACCCTACTTTATCTCTTGAACTTGCAATGGTGTGTATCTGGGAATTTTGGCGTGTTAGAAACTGCTACATCTTTCAGTTGATTCTGGTTAATACTGGTCATATTGTTCAGAAGGTTCTTTCATAGTTTGATCATGTTCTAGCAAATGGATCTCACACCAGAGTATGAAATATCAGTTATCCTGTACATTTTGATGGTGACAGGGTGGGAATTTTTTATGGGGTCGAGCTGCATGGATCTTGTGGAGCGGATATGGTCATCCAGCTGGAAGTGAACCATTCTTTTCATCTTTGTATGAATGTTGGAAATGACATAAACACTCAAGTTGAGTTATTGGCTCTTTGGGGTCTTCTATTTTTTGTTAGGAATCGTGGTATCTATTTGCAACTTTTCATGGGGGACTCCAAAGTTATTATTGACTGGGCATTGAACTTACACTCTTTACAGTCAATTAACCTTTACCATTGGATTGGGAGGGTTAGAGGACTGTTGTATTTCTTTCCTGCTCTTTCCATTAGACATGTCTATCGAGAATTCAACTCCCATACGGATGCTTTATCTAAGCAAGTGATTGGTATAGGATCTCGCTCGATCTTTTGGACGAAGCTTTCCAATGGTGTGCTCATTGCTGAGGGGGGCTTAAGATGTTACTAAGACTCCTTGCACTATGTTTTATGGGAAGTCTTTATATTTTGTGTATTGTGATGACATTCGAGAACTAACTATGGCTTGGTAGGATAAGATAGTGATAGTTTTCTTATATGGAATTGAATGCTATATGATACTGAATGTTATATGTTAGATCATATTGGATATGGTTGTAATTTTGGTTATTTGTGCAAAAGCTTTTTGTTGATGTAATCGTTATATTTTTAGACACAACTTTATAAGGTTGTTCTTTTCCTCGTGAAAACAAAATAAACTCTCTGTATATGAATCAAAGTTAACATTTACAAAAACTGACTCTTAGAAAGGTTACTTTTCAAGTGTCTAGAAAGTATTACTTTTCCTTCCCATTCAAAAAAGACCTCGGCATAGGTTTACCGACCAATTTCACGGAATACAAGGTGAAAACATCTTTAGCCTGGAAACTTAAACACTTCAAAACTTTTTCAAAAAAAAAATACAGTCTATCATACTAAAAATTTAATCTACATCCTTGTACTAAGATCAAATTCAAGATATGAACAACATAGTCTTAAAAGTCCTGTAAAGTGTGTTTTGCCACCACATAAATATCATGTATTTCTTGGAAGCCTTTAGAAAGACCTATTGCTTTTTTTAAACACTATTAACTTGAGAATTGTATTCTCTGTAAATATGATTGAAGAAAAGAAATTGAAATTTTCCCAAAAAATATTTGATTGTATGTTTCCAATGATCCAATGTTGCAACCTATAAATTGGTCTTTCAAGTGAACCAATCAATAATAACCTTGGAATATCCACATACATGTAAAGAGTGTAAACCTCTAATATTAGCAAAAAAAAGTAGAGCCCATAAGACCATCAATTCTGCTCTAGTGTTTGTGCCCCCTCCACAACCCATCCAAAAATGAAAATAATGTTTATCCCTAAGTTTAATACACATGCCACCACCACAACTTTCCACTTAGAAGCACCATCAAAGAAACCCACAAGCACATCATCCAATAACTCCGACCTCTTTCCTTTGTAGTGACTCTTGTTTATATAGATACAACAGTGGGAAAGTTGAATATATATTTTAAAATAATAGTAAAAGTAAATATATGGCACATCATCCAATAACTCCGACCTCTTGCCTTTGTAGTGACTCTTGTTTATATAGATACAACAGTGGGAAAGTTGAATATATATTTTAAAATAATAATAAAAATAAATATATGCTTTATAACAGTCTAAATTTTGTTGAAAAATAACGCCACTTCACTTTACCAATCAACTAAATTTTCTCCCATCAATATTGCAACCCTTGTCATAAGAAAGGGCACATTGAGGAATAATATTAGAATGACACCTAGAGAAACTCCCTAAGCAATTCCAATAAAAGGGTAAGAAGAGATTTGAAATGCGAAAAAAAGGGGGAAATTAAAATAATACGGTATCTCACATCTCTACTACCTCTTTTCTAGGGCGGGACAGGGAGTGAGTCGCAGCAGCCACCCCCCCATAGGTGGTCTCTAATAGCCGAGGAATTTACCATCTTGAGAGGTCTACTAGAGACACTACCTCTCTGCCTTTGTCCATGCACCTTGCCTAAGTTATCTCGACCCTTTCAATTATCTAAAAGAAAAGTGTCAAAACTCTTCTTGGTGATCTGCATATTCTCCACTCTTACAATAAAATTGTGGCAAAGGGATAGGTCAACTAAATTTTCTTTTGCATGATATTTTCTTATTAATTTTTCATATGTATGATAATTAGATTATGCATCTATTTAAGATAAGAGTCATGGTTAATTAACTTTGTGAAATACCCCAAATCCAAGTGCAGACGTAAGCACAAAGAGCTTATCGGGTTCCCCCTCATGTGGCAAACACGTAGGTGATAGAGGGACACCTACAGGGAGATAGAAGAGTTTTTTACAGAGCACCTTGTGTGAATGTGGGGTTAGATTAGTACGAGAGGACAAGGGATGAGGGAAAAATGTGGAGAATGATGATAAGTGAATGCAGGTTTAGTTGGAAGGTGATGGCTCCCCCATTAAGAATGTTAATAGCTCGATGAGTTAAGGTTGATTTGCAACTCGTCGTCATGATGGTGAGTAACATCCAATGGACACATAACTGGGGCATGCCTAAACTGTTGGTGTTGAGATTAGGCCTTAGGAATATTCTTTTGGGGCATATTTCATAGTGTGTTAGTGGTGCAATGGCTACCAAAGAGCGCGGTTACCAAGGTACATCAATCAAGGGTCTGCAAGTCTTGGATTGAGAGCAAAGGATACAGAGAGCGTGGACAACATGGTGACCAGACGTAGCACTCATAGCTAGCCAAATGCCTAACAAAATTCCCACTTTCCGCAAGTTGAAAGGAAAATTCATGAACAATACAAAGAAAAGGCCCTGTAGCAGAGGTCATAAGAGAGGCTTTTAGTGTTACAACATTGACAAAAAAATAAAAAATAACCTTTGTTACAACCTCCACCAATGGTAGAGGATGTTTTAACGGAGGTCATAACAGATAAATGTTATACTAAAAAAAATGGTGGTTAGATGTTTGAGCGGATGTTTTTTATTGGTGGATTTTGTTCAAAATAGATGCATCGGTGTGTTTCGTAACACAACGCACTGGTGCTATACAATGTAAGGCATTTGCATCAATGCATTCAAAAATAAAGAGCACCAGAAATAACATAATCACAACGCGGTATTGGTGCTCATGTATCGATTATAGGCATCAGTGCTTTCTTACATAACAAACACATCAGTGTAATACGTCACATCGTATGCACCATACAAAACTTATTTTTTAGCTTTTGTCGACACAATTGATTGATACGAGTGCACTGATGTGTATAAACCAATGATACACATTGATGCCTATAAATTAATGATATGCACTGTTGTGTATAAACCAATGATATGCACCAGTGTGAAAAAACAAATGAAAACGTATTGGTGATTCCATATGGAAAGTGAGAATATTTATTTTAAAATTCAATTGTGCTTTTAGTTAACATAACCGCACTGGTGTGTATAAATTGTTAGGACACATTGGTGCGTCTAAATAGGGTAGACGCACCAGTGCACCTAATTATGGTAGCTGCATTGGTGCGTCATTGATTACCAAAAGCACCACGTATGATTCTTCGAACAATGGTTACTGACATTGCAACCAAATATATCAATTTTAATGCCCGTGTTTGTGAGTTTTATTAGTGTTCGGGGAGACGCACCAGAGAAACATTACCTATTAAGAGCGCCACATATGATTCTTTAAATAATGGCTACTGACGTTGTAGTAAAATATATTTATTTTTTATTTTTTATTTTTTAATTACATTGTTTATTTGAAATTGAAATGTTTTTTTATAATACTATTAATTTCAATTTCAATTTTTGGGTTTGTTTGGATTAATTTCTTATATTATAGATCCAAACATCTATTGTAATATTTAATCATCCATACATTTAATTACCAATGTATTGTTTCACATGTAACATTTGACAATAAATTTGAAGAATGCAATTGTACAAAAAAGTTTATTTTAATATACATAAATAACAATGAATTTGTCATACAAAATATGACAACATAGAGATAACAATAATCAAAATGTCAATGTGCATGTAATTGTTACACTTATTGGTAACCCGTTGTTTTTTTCAATTCTAACAGTATGTGCAGTACATTATTATAAAAAATGTCTGATTTTCACAAAGAGTTATTTCAAAATATACAACAAGCTAGAGCAGCTTGCATTAACATCAAAATTAAATATGGATCATCATTCTTCACTGGAATTGTTATAAGTATTCGATCCACTTGCATCAACTAGGTTATTTGGTCGAATGTTTTATTCATTGGCGTGATTGTTTTCCTCTTCTTCAAATCCCATCTGCAAACATAAAAATAAAGTGCACTGAGTGTATCTACATTGCAGGGAATAATGAAAAATAAAATACATAGTATATATGACCATAAATTGAAAAGCGACATACCTACATCATAATAATTGAGTCATGAATGATACACATTCTTTCAAAACCATATCCAACACCATCCATCAACAAATCTTATGATGGCTCCACTCCATACTTTGTTTCCTACAATTTGTATGCCCCATCACAAATCATAGATTTAATATAAATGATTTTTGTTGTTTTATTAATTATAAAATGAGAGAAGTAAAACAATATAGATACTTACAAAATCCACAATTAATTTGTTATACGTCAATGTATACTCACAACCCTTGCTTAACCCAGTGTCAATCAATTCTTTTGACGGTTCATCTCTATATGTTAACACTTGTTTGAAGACATTTAAGGATTGACAGTGAAAATAATATATATATATATATGACAACCACCATGGAACCTTAATTTCTTATAAGGAAACCACAAATACTCACAAACTTTGTTATCAACCCCTTCTTTCCTCGTCGTCCTATCTTCTGTGCTGATTAGGTTCCATTTTGTTTCATCTTCTGCATTAACAAAACAATTGAAAATTAATATTTAATGTTGAATTAATTAATGAGATTTATATAATCCTAATAATCAATGATTTCATACATTTGAAGCATGTTGATGTTGAGATGACTCCTCTTGTGATGCAATTATGACTATTTCCTTCACCATCTCCTTGTACAGTTTTTTTGACACCCCTACTAGCACATTTCACATATCACCTGGTTCATCCTTTCGGATTTTCATAATCTTCCTGGAAATGTAAAATGATTGCATTAAACATTTTTTTATGAAAAATAAATAAGATAACATAATTAAAATTATTGAAGAAATGACGCTTTGTAGTAGTTATACATACATATTCTACATAAACATGTTTAGGAATATTACCTTTTCAATTGTTCTTTTTTGTTATTGTATGTTTTTGCTATTACAAGGCTCACATGTCTCATTGACCAATGCTCTCGGAACACCTCTAGCAGTTTACATATGATCTTATTTTTCGAATCATTTGATTGGTCTGTATTGTAAGTGAAAAGTATGTATATACAGTCTTTCCACTATATCTCTAATAGTGTTAGAAAATTTGTTTCCCCTTTTATTAACTTCCAGCACCACTCTAGGTGAGCTAAGGACCAATTGATCATCATTTGCATCTTCCATACAAAAAAATTCTTATGATGACATTTACTTCTATTACTGTCATACCCTGCATAACATGCAACATATGTGTATTAGATTATTTGAAACATATTAGTGAATAATCATAACTACATTATTACTCAAATTTAAATAAATAATTCATATTGACTTCTTTTTCATTCACCTGATTCAACCCTCTGCAACCTTTCCATCAACGTTTTACGCTCTTCTGGACATAGATTGTTAAGATTCTTATTGAGCTTCCTCATTTTTTGGCTCTACATTTCACAAATTAATGAATATATATTAGTGAAATTTATAAATAATTCAAATAAATTGATTAAAATACATAAATTAATTAGAAACCACTTGCCTTCTTTGTAATCTTGGATGTGCTTCCATGACATTGACTAAAGTTTTGTTCATTGAACTCATACCATGCATTTTTATCAATAAACCGCATGTACCATTAAATACATAAGCTATCAATATATTATCCAAATAAATTACAGACCTTCAAAATAGAAAGCAAGTGTGAAATCGGTGCATTTTATAAAACCAAAAGCATCGGTGCGTATATACACATAAACGCACCAGTGCATACATACGTATAGACACATCAGTGCGTATATACACATAGACTCACCAGTGCATACATACGTATAGACGCATCGGTGTGTTGCAACAACATAGACACCCCTGTGCTTCATACCAACACAAGGGCACCATGAACAATAAAACAATATTTACCATGTTATGGAAATAAAAAACGGGAAGTTCCTGCTATTATCAGTGTTATTTTTGTATAAACACGTTGATAACAAACAACTATGAAACGAAAAAAAATGAAAAAAAAAACAATATGTGTCATATGGCATTAGCGATGCACCCTAACGATACATGCACCAGCGCGTTTTGGTACACCAAATGCA